>SJYQ01029604.1:240481-272201 GCA_006410935.1 Redunca redunca
TTTAAAAAAGAAAAAAAAAAAAAAGAAAAAAAAAATAAAAACTGTAAAAAAAAAAAAAAAAGTTTAAACAAGAAAAACAAAAACACTATTATTGCAAGACTTCCCTGGTGCTCCAGTGGCTAAGATTCCACACTCCCAATGCAGGGGGCCTGGATTCAACCCCTAGTCAGGAAACTAGATCCCACATGCTGCAACTAAGATCTCAGTCAGTTCAGTCGCTCAGTCGTGTACGGCTCTTTGCAATCCCATGTACTTCAGCATGCCAGACCTCTCTGTCCATCACCAACTCCCAGAGTTTACTAAAATTCATGTCCATTGAGTCAGTGATGCCATCCAACCATCTCATCCTGTTGTCCCCTTCTCCTCCTGCCTTCAATCTTTCCCAGCACCAGGGTCTTTTCCAATGAGTCAGTTCTTCGCATCAGGTGGCCAAAGTATTGGAGTTTCAGCTTCATCATCAGTCCTTCCAATGAATACTCAGGACTGATCTCCTTTAGGATGGACTGGTTGGATCTCCTTGCAGTCCAAAGGACTCTCAAGAGTCTTCTCCAACACCACAGTTCAAAAGCATCAACTTTTTAGCACTCAGCTTTCTTCACAGTCCAACTCTCACATCCATACATGACCTGGAGCAGCCTAATTAATTTTCAAAAGCTACTGTAAGCCAGGAAGTGGGGTGGGGGAAGTTCACAGCTCAGGGCCATAGGAGAACTAACTCTGCCTACCAAGGATGGGAATGAAGGACCACACCCCTATGCATCTAATTCAAATGAGTAAGACCATCGTGATCAACACTGGGGCCCCAGAAAGAAGACAGGACCCTTCTTCCTGGCCTGTGCACTCAACTTAGATAGTCAAGGGCAACCTCTGCCCCGCACCTCTCCAGATGAGGCCAGAAACCCTCCCTCTCCTTTCCTTCTGAGATAACAGTTGCTTTGGGCCTCTGCTCAGTGCCAGGCGGAGGAAGTACTCCTCTCTTCCTGCATTACTACTCATCTCAGGCCACTTTACCGGGCAGGCATCCGTTTCTCTATTTCTTAGATTAGGTAAACAAAAGCTCGTTAAAAGTCGTCGCCACTGCTAAACACCACTACCTACCACCTACTGGGACCACGTTTGCCAGTTCCTCTGTGTTTTACTCCAGCGTGTGAAATCCTTTCGGGATGTATCACTGGGGTGTCCAGTGATACGTCCAGGGTTGAACAGCACACCTGCCCCCTAGTGACCCAGATGAATTCCTGAAACCCAGTGAAGGAGGAGGGGAGTAGCCTTTCAGAGTTCACGACGGCCGGGAAAGGACCCCTGGCAGGTTGGTTGTCGTGTTGCCTCTCGACCCGTCAGCCCACCCAGGGAACTGCTGGTCATCACTGCTCACAACCCTGCATCATCAGCTCCTTCTGACCAGTCGCCTGGCTCTCCAAAACAGCTTACACTTCCTGAGACGATGAATCAGCCTGCAGAAAACAAACTTACCAGTAACTACATGCCAGGTCTTGAAAACAAGGACATCCTCTTGGCTTGTCCGTCTCCCAAGATCCCAGTGAAACAGGGCCCTCTTCCACCACCCGTCCCCTCCCTGGTGAAGGGTGCCCTGCTGGAGGAGATCCACAGGGTTCCATTTGCAACAGGAAAAGAAATTTGCAAGAACTCTCTTCCCACAGGCAGGGCAAGACTATGAGGAATAGTCTAACTGAATTGGGGAAAGTATGCTATAATTTCACTGTCCAATTTTTAACCCTTTTGAAAAAATGTAGTGAGTTGAATAATGTCTCCCCAAGATGTCCACCCATAACCTCATACATGACTTTATTGGAAATAGGGTTCTTGCAGAGGTAATTAAGATGAAGCCATGCTGGTTTAGACTGCAAGGAAATCCAACCAGTCCATCCTAAAGGAGATCAGTCCTGGGTGTTCATTGGCAGGATGGATGCTGAAGCTGAAACTCCAATATTTTGGCCACCTCATGCGAAGAGCTGACTCATTTGAAAAGACCCTGATGCTGGGAAAGACTGAAGGCAAGAGGAGAAGGGGACAACAGAGGATGAGATGGTTGGATGGCATCACCGACTCAATGGTAATGAGTTTGAGTAAACTCTGGGAGTTGGTGATGGACAGGGAGGCCTGGTGTGCTGCAGTCCATGGGGTTGCAGAGTCGGACATGACTGAGCAACTGAACTAAACTGATGCTGGTTTAGGGTGGGCCCTAAGTACAATGGATCGGGAAGATCCCCTGGAGAAGGAAATGGCAACCCACTCCAGTAGTCTTCCCTAGAAAATTCCACGGATGGAAGAGCCTGGTGGGCTACAGTCCATGGAGTCCCAATGAGTCGGACACGACTGAGCGACTTCACTTAAGTGCAATGACTCACGTCTTCCTAAGAGGAGGGGTCATACAGACACATAGCCCATACAATGACGGAGGCAGAAGTGGAGGGATGCAGGACAAACCAGGGAAACCTCTGAGAGCTAGAAAGGGCAAGGAAGTATTTTCCCCTTGAGCCTTCAATGGCTACATAGAGGGCCTTGCTGACATCCTGATGTCAGACTTCTCAGGACTGTGTGAGAATACATTTCTGTTACTCTAAGCCATCCACCCTTTGCAACAGCCCTTAGGAAACTAATACAGGAATACTACTACTCTGAGCAAACCCAATTCTTTATTTTTTAAAATATGTTTATTGGGGTATATGGCTGCTTTACAATGTTGTATTAGTTTCTGCTGCACAGCAAAGTGAGTCAGCCATCTGTACACAGATATCTCCTCCTTATTGGATTCCCTCCCCATTTAGGTCACCACAGGGCACTGAATAGAGCCCCCTGTGCTCTAAGTAGGTTCTCGTTACTTATCTATTTTATACATGGTAGTGTACATATGTCAATCCCAGTCTCCCAGTTCACCCACCCCTCTCCCCCTTGGCGTCTGCACTTTTGGCTGAATACCATATGCTGACCATTATCTTCAATCATAAGGACTCAGTGACCCAGCACTCAACGACCAGGGATCTGTGGTTACTGGCTCCTGAACCTGGGCAGGTCACTCTGATCTCCAGGCATTTCCACTGCCTCATTTATAAACCAGATGATCACTCCCGCCCTCCCTACTTGAGGTTTTCATGAGGCTAACAAGAAGCCATGAATGTGAAAGTGGTATATCATCTAACTTCCTTTACATCTGCTGCTTGTTTTTCATATTTTTATAACCCCTTCCAGGTCTCAGAAGTCAGGAGGTCTTAGGCTTGAATCCCAGCTCTGTCATTTAGCAAACTCCAGACTTAGGGCAATGGCACCCCACTCCAGTACTCTTGCCTGGAAAATCCCATGGACAGAGGAGCCTGGTAGGCTGCAGCCCATGGGGTCGCTAAGAGTCGGACATGACTGAGCAACTTCACTTTCACTTTTCACTTCCATGCACTGGAGAAGGAAATGGCAACCCACTCCAGTGTTCTTGCCTGGAGAATCCCAGGGATGGGGGAGCCTGGTGGGCTGCCGTCTATGGGGTCGCACAGAGTCGGACATGACTGAAGTGACTTAGCAGACTTAGACCAAGACTCTGATTTCCATTTTCCTCATCATAAAAATGGCAGTGAAAGCATCCGCCTCACAGGAGCGATGTGAAGGGTGAGCAATGTGGCCGGTGAGAAAGCCCACCTGGATACATGGTCTATATCCTTCATCTCTGCATCCCCTGCCCCCAAGATGCTTCACTTTGCACATAAGGTGCACTAAGAGAAATCTGCCCGTAATGAGGAAGTCAGGTGCCCCTCCTCTTCCTTCTGTCCCACAGGATCTTTGGCAGGAGGAATAAAGAGAGGTATAAATAGAGCAGAGGAAAGTCAGGGGGACCCTATAAGTTATGGAGCCTGTGCAGAGGCTGGGACATCCCAGCAGGCAGAAACAGGGCGTGGAACTAGCCGCTTGGGGCAACTCCTCGCTCAAGGCACAAAAGCAGGACAAAGAGGCCCCTGCTGCCTCACAGTCTATGTGGTCCAGTTCACCAGACAGGTCCAAGAGAGGACACCCTGGGGTCTTCCCTGGGGGTCCAGTGCTTAAGACCTCACCTTCCAGTTTTCAGGGGGTATGACTGGATCTTAGCTTCCCAAGCTAAGGTCCCACAGGCCTTGCAGCCAAACAACCAAAACATCAGACAGGAACATTACTGTAATAAACTCCATAAAGACTTTTAAAAATCATCCACATCAAAGAAACAAAAAAACTTTAAACAAAAAAGAGAGAACACTGAATGAGAAGAAAGTATTAGACACTGAAAGAAACTCCCCACAGTGTGGAAGACCCAGAAGGGTGAAGACTCCAACATGAACGAAGGAAACCTTTAATAACGTCAGCATTCTGCAGACACACACAAGCGTGTGGGTAGCAGACGTGCCTGAGTTAGCAGCTACCCCCCTTCACAGACCCCCACCATTTCCCTCTCTTTTCACTGCCTTACCAAGGTTTATCAGAATAACGAGCCGACAAGCAAAACCACATCGATGACTGAATTGTACTCTGCTCAGAGGCAGCATCACGGGTGCTGGATAACTGTACAGGTTTCTTCTATGCAATTATTCACGGGAACCCTGAGGTACTGGGGAGAATAATCTGCCCCAGCACATACTGGTTTTTACTGGAAGTCACTAGAATTCTAGCACTTCTGAAGATATGATACAGAAAATCAAGCTTTTCAGCAAAGTGTGGCTTACATGCCAGAAGTCGGCCTATATTATTGGTTAAAGGTCTAGTTTTTTTCCCTTAAACAGTTTTCCCCTCTCCTTATTCCTACCCATCTCCCTTTGTTTTTCTGTATTTCTAAGGAGGAAGAAAGGAGTTCCTCGTTAGCCAAGTCAAGGAAAACAAGAGTCCTCATAGAACAGCCAGCAAGCTGGCGCTTATAAATGTTAGGCTTTCCCAGGACAGGTCAGTGGACAGCCTGGACTGGTCCCCAGGTGGCCTCTTAAAGTCAGAAGAGTCTCCCCGCAAGCCAGGAAAAAGTTCCGACTTCCCCCCTCATGTGAGTTTCCTCTACTCTGTTTCTCAGAGTCAGCACTCCATTTTCCAATCCCACCACATTCTGAATCAGCATCCCAGAATGACCCAAACCACGACCGCCTGGGAGCCCTCCCAGGAAGCGCAGCAGAGACACTCCATAAACTTCCCCTCGAACCTGATTCAGACTCAGACTCTCAGTTCAACTTGCGGCTAGTCGGTCAAGGTACGAAGAGGTAGGGGAACCCATCTGGAATGGGTCCTGGGAAAGTCCCCGTCACCACCTGGGCCACTCCCCACCCGAAACACACCGACTGCAGAAAGACTATCACCAGGAAGGAGAAAGATCATACGTACAGTGATTTTGCTGGCTTGGTTCAAGGCTTCCACCCAGTCCTTCAGATCTTTCTGGTCGTTGGCTTGAAGAAAGTACCTCTGCGAGAGGGCGTTGATGACTGCAAAAGGCATGGGATGAAGAGAGAAGAATCCAGGTCAGAACTCACAGGCCAAAACTAAGGTGCTTCACGTAGCAGGGCAGAGGATTCCCACCGAGGAGACCAAGATGTTTCCCATGGTGCAAAGTCACCTGGGAATATCTGGGAAGCAGAGCGCTCTCAATCTCAAAAAAAAAGTGGATTATTATTCCATTGGCCACAAGACAACACGAGTGGCCCTCGTGTGCTGCTGTGCAAAAAGGCGGCTCATTCACTGTCCACCAGACACACGCCCGGACAGCTTTTCCGAGGCGCCAAACGCTGGACAGTCATGATAATACGCATGTAAGTTTGGCCCCCATGCTCCTGGTTTCCACTAGCACAACTGACCCGGGTGAGGGGTCTTGTCTGTGGTTGAGACATGGAACTAAGGTCGCCTGGGTTCAAGTCTGTGACCTTGAGACCCCATTTTCAACCTGGTCCTTCCTCAGCACTCCATGAGGTCAACAATTTACTTCTGGGTTCTTCTTTTTTTCTCTTCTTAGATCTGCTGACCACAAAATCTGAGAGTCAGATTTTTGAGTTTGGCAATGATAGTTGAAGGAAGTGGGAGAAAGTGCAAAAGAAGTTTGAACCAACCTGAGTGGGAAAAGAGGACAGTTTAAAGGACCATGTTATTCTCCTGGCAAAAATAAGCTAGAACTGGAGGAGCACTGGCGGGGGGTAGACAACCCCTGAGTTCATTCCCTCATTCCTTCAGTGAATATTTACGGAGCAACCGCTTTGTGCCAGGAAGCACACGCTAAGTGCTGGGGATACACCAATGACAAAGCCGGGGAGCATCCCCACCTTCATGGAGCTTATACCCCAGACATAAAACAGAAGCTACTTGTTTGCATCTGCTCATAGCACTTAGTACAGCACCGAGAAGGCAGCAGAAGCCAGTTAAATACTGATGCTTCAGTGACCTGCACCCACTGAGCAGCTCTGCTTCCTGGGGCACCCCCAGCCATCATTCACCGGCAGTAAGACTTTCAGTAGAACATTCCCTAGTTCCCTCAAGTCTCCACACCATTCCTCTGCTCTGAGTTAAAGCTTCTTTAAGACTTCCGGTAGATACCTGGCACCCTGCCCTGCAGAGCCAGGAGAACTGAGACATCATGGGCGCCTATGCCTCTGTCTTATGTTATTAACAATCTTCGCAGGGAGACCAGGGAAAGGAAGATCATGTGAGACCCAGGGATACGGCTGGGACAGCGGTCCCTCACACACACACGGTACAAGTCACATGTGATCGATCACAGGACCGTCTCCACGCCAAAGAGGAAGCTGCCGTAGGAGTGTTCAGAAAACCCACCCTCTGCTCAGGACTTACCGAAGCAAAACGGAGTTTTGGGTTTCTGCTTTGGGGTGGCTATGCTCACCTAAATCAGATGAAAAAAAGAAAAGAAATGTGAGTGTGTTTCCAACAGTGTTGTAAAGTTGTGTTTTTTTTCCTTCAAAACTTTACACATTAGGAGACTAGATACAAAAAGAAGAGTATACAAAAACATATGGGAACATTTTAAAAACTAATGACTGAGTGGAAGCCTTACACGCATCATCCAGATTAAGAAATCACCCACTATCAATCCTATTTCTTAGAAGCCCTCTGTGCCCCTCCCTGGTAGATAGAATCCCGGCCCCACTCCTCAGAGATAACCGCTATCTTGATGTCTGTGTTGAATCTGCAAAAACGCTCACAAGCCACTGAGTCCTGAGAAATTTCTCTTTGGACCACAAAGATATGTACCTTTCATATTAGTGAGATCCTACTCCTCTCCCAACCACCAACCTCCTCCACTAAACAGTTCTGTGAATTAGAGGTGGAATTGTCACAAATACACAGATTTCAAACAGAGCCCACAGAAAGGTGAGTCACTCCCTGAGACACACAGATCAGTTTCCCTTATCTTTACCCTGACTGCTTCACCATGAAAATAAGCACTTCCCACCTGCCCAGAGAGCAGCTGACAGGATCAGGGCACATCCCACACTGAAGGCAAGGGCACAAGAAAGCAGGACTTTTTCTACCTCCTTCTGTGTCATCCTGCCTTTTCAAGCCTGCCCCCACATGTATGTTCTGATTCTGTGCCTGTTGTGAGCCCATCTCGTTTGAATTCAAATACTCTGAAGAAGCAAAGGAAAGCATATTCCATCATATGGAATTAGATGACTGCCCTCGATGAAGGCTGAACCTCCCTGGAGCAGGCCTCCCCCACTGGACCTGGAATTTCTAAGGGGGCAGCCCCTTCCCCCAGGACCGAGGCTGGGAACCACTGTTCACACGTGGCTATCATCCACTAATGCACACCATTCCCACATTTCTGGTCAGGGGCATTGTCTAATTTGCTCTCACCCAGGGGCTCCTGGAGTCGTTCTAGCTTTAACAGGAGGCTCATTAGAAGCCAAGCGCTAAAGAAAACTTTGGGGTCAAAATTAAGGTTTCAGGACTTCCCTGGTGATCCAGTAGCTAAGACCCTGTGCTCCTAACACATGGGACCCAGGTTCTATCCCTGGTCGGGGAACTAGACCCCAAATGCCACAACTGAGAGTTCCTGTAGTGTATGTGCGCCCAGTCATGTCCAACTCTTTTCGACCCCTTGGACTGTAGCCCGCCAGGCTCCTCTGTCCATGAGATTTCCCAGACAAGAATACTGGAGTGGGTTGCCATTTCCTCTTCCAGGGGATCTTCCCAACCCAGGGATCGATCCCATGTCTCTTGTGTCTCCTGCGTTGGCAGGTGGATTCCTGACCACTGAGCAACCTGGAAAAAATCCTGCCCTGCCGCAACTAAAGGACCCGAGTGCAGGCAAATAAAATAAAAACAAGAGGGAAAGCTCCAACATTAAAAAAAAAAAAAAATTAAGGTCTCATCATGGCTCACAGTGGCTCAGGACCTGATCGTGACTGACACACCAAGCTGACCCGCCAGGGTGACTGGATTCTCCCTCTTGGCTCTAAGTTCTTTCTACAGACCTGGCCCAGATTTCTCAACAACCCAAATTAATACTGCTCAGAACACTCAAGATGGGAACCCAGGCGGCAGCCTATAAAAGATCAAAGGAAGGACAGGCGGCACAGCCTGGGCTTTGGTGCCAGAGCGCCAGGGCCCCCATCCCAGGCGTCCCAACTGTCTCACCATTTCCTAGTCCATCAAACAGTAATAATAAATCATGCTCTCACAGGCCATGGTGAGGAGTAAATGTGACCGTGCAGGTGAAGCACTTAACCCACCTTATCATGCAGAAGCTGCTCAACCAAGGAGGGGCTGTTTACACCCATTCCATGTACCAATACAAGCCATGCTATGCTGGGCATAAGGGGCTTCCCTAGTAGCTCAGATGGTAAAGAATCCGCCTCCAATGCAGGATACCTGGGATTGATCCCTGGGTCGGGAAGATTCCCTGGAGAAAGAAATGGCAACCCACTCCAGTACTCTTGCCTGGAGAATTCCATGGACAGAGGAGCCTGGTGGGCTACAGTCCATGGGATTGCAAAGAGTCAGACACGACTGTGTGACTAACTTTCACTTTTCATGCCTGGCATGACGGACAAAATGCTAAAGGCCTTGTGAGCTTCTCCGGGCCCCAAAACATGTATGAGACCTGACCTCCAACACACAAAACGAATATGGCACATCAACAGTAATAACTATTCAACTGAATGGCTATATGACATTACACCAACCTCATCAGCAAGTATTTAACTAAATGCCTACAAGATGTCACATTAAGCCAATTTCATTCACATTCTAATTAAACATTCACAAAAACTGCACAACATTCAAAAATAATTAGCAGCTTTGATTTTCTTGGTTCACAAGAATCCCTGGATGTGCAAGATGATAGCTGAGAAATTAGAGCCAATCATAAATTGAGTTACTCACAGTCAAATCATTTCAAAAAGGAAAATGATGAAAATCCTTTCAAATATCTCACAGCCAGACAATTACAGTCAATGAGGGAAGTGGAGTCATTCTGATGTTTTCCATGATGTGAGGTGTACGCTAGAGGGCCTAAGAAAGTCTTTAAATCATCTCCCAGATGATGAAGATTTAGACAAAGGTGAGCCCGAATATCTGCCTTCAAAGAGGATGAAAATCCCATTGCCTCTAGCATCTGTGCGCTGGAGCCCTGCGAACAAGCCCTGGCCACCACGCCATCTTGTTCTCCTGGGGTTCAGACCCCAGAATTCAACCTGAGCCCCACTGTGTGTGTTCCTCCTGTTTGCATCCGATGTTCTGATCTGCCGGTGACTCATGGGCTTCCTCCCTCAGCACCTGTGTTCCTGCAGGTCCTCAAGCTCAGAGCTCCCGTGTGCCCCGCCCTTGGTTCCTGTATGACCCTAACCATCGTAGAACTACCTTAGCCATCCAGGCCCTCTGGACGCTTTCACCATGGCTGGGTGACAAACGGTCCACTCTGACCACAACTCATTACCAGCCTATCCGAGGGAAAACGTGCTTATTCCCGGAAGTCAAAGCTTTCAAAGAGACCATCTGGCTTTCCATTTGCTTTTGCGTGTTTATCCAGTGTTCAGTTGGGAGTACGTGTGATTACAGGCCTGCACACCTGTAATCTGCTTCGTAGTGACCACAGAAGGATTACCTGGCCAAGCAGCTCTTGCTGAATTAACAGGACGCCAGTTCGAGGTCAAGCCTGATGGGTTGTTTAGCAAGGGTAAGACCCTCAACATCTCCGATCAGGCCCCAGATTGGCAAAGCCAGAGGAGAAGCAACTACACCCCTTCTTACAGTCCTGGAATGATGAAGAAAATAAAGGGACTTCCCTGGTGGTCCAGTGGTTAAGAATCCAGGCTTCCAATACAGGGGGCATGGATTTGATCCCTGGTTGGGGAACTAAGATCCCACATGCCTTGGTGTGGCCAAAAAAAAAAAAACAAAGCAAGTCCCATCTGTTGGCTGCTATGCCCTCAAAAAGAAAGGCCAAGGTGGGGGCTAAGAGGGGGTCTCACTCACTCTGGAGGAGTACAGCTCTGGCCTCCCGCCAGATCCCGGAGATGGGGGGCAAGACCCCCACCTCCTGGGAGGGACAGCACCACTGCCCCACCGCACCACCTGCTGCTGACCAGGCCAGCCCATGCAGCTCCTTCACGCGTGGTGAAGGAGCAGAGAGGCTCTTGAAGAAGCGGCGTGGTAGGTGGGCTGACTCCAGCCACAAGTAAGTCGCTGCACAGCAGTGGTTGACCGGTGGGTGAAGGAGCAGAGAGGCTCTTGAAGAAGCGGCGTGGTAGGTGGGCTGACTCCAGCCACAAGTAAGTCGCTGCACAGCAGTGGTTGACCGGTGGGTCCTGGGTGAGGTCAGGGGGCAGGGGAGGTGAGGCAGGGACGGGGCACAGGTCACTCGCAGAGTGACACAGGCGAGGCCGTCCCCCGCCCCCCCAGCCCGACAGACTCTCAGGAACTCGTTCTTATCAGATCGTGCACAGACCGCAGGAGCAGCAAAGCCAAGGGGCACCGGAGCACTGCGAGCCTGCCCCACCCTGGCCCCCCTGGGCCGGAAGTGGGGCTGGGGCCCCTCTAGCAGCAGCAGCAGCAGCCCAAGGCCTTGGAGCCTCGGTGCTGCCCAGGGAGACCCTGCCCCACGAGGCAGCATCAGGAGCCAGGGAAGAGGCAGTCACCCACCCAGAGTCATAGCAGGCTTGAAGCTGGAGCCTCTCTGAACCAGCTTCCAGGAGTCAGTGAGCCCTGGAGGCACAGGAGAAATGAGGGTGTGTGCACGCACACATGATTTACCCGGGACATGAATCCACGCTTCCCATCAGAATTTCCTAAGGATCCATGACCCTGCCCACGCTTGCCCGTCAAAAGCCAGGAGTGAGCCCTGTTCCAGGAAGGTCTTTGTTGCAGTTAACAGAGAGCCAGGCCACAAGCTGGAAGTGTAAGTGAACAGGACTCCATGGGGCCTTCCGCCTTCTCCATATCCTCTGCTTGAGCTCCCCTCTGAGGTACCCAGATAATAGTATCTGATGCAAATTTCCTGAGTTGTTTTGCAGATGTGAACCCCACCCCCCCAACAACCAGCAGCAAAGGGAGGAAGGACTAGATGACCTTGAGTACATGGTCCCACATCTCCTGGAGCCCGAGGACCGCTAACCTGAACTCCCATGACACTGCCCAGCTGTCCCACCATCAGCCCGTCAGAGAGATGTGCACCCTGAGACCCTCAACCCTCTCATCTGCCCTTAAAAATGCTTTGCTGAAACCCTTCAGGGAGCCTGAGACTCCTGAAGGTTGTAAGCCACCTCATCTCCTTGCATGGCCTTACAGTAAAGCTTTCTCTGCTCCCGACTCCCACATTTCAGTTTGGTTGGCCTCACGGGTCAGGCCAGGTTTCGCGTTAACAGAGGTGGAACTGGCTGTGTGGAAGAGGAGGACCCGCAAACAAAGCGGGGAGGTGGGTGGAGTCAAAGGCCAGCATCCATCTTTTTCTAGTTGGCCTGAGAACTGGCCCTGCTGCTGCGACAACATCAATTTCAGAACCTTCCTCTGAAGATGGATGTTCCCAACACCAGCCCACAAGGACGAGCTCCCTAAGCGGAGGCCATGCACACCATGGCCAGGCTGCCGCTGCTGATGCAACACGTTCCTTGGGGAGGGGACACCTAGGGGTTAACAAGAAATAACCTGGAATGCCTAATTTGATTCCAGCACAGGCTAAATTTTTTTTTTTTTCTGGGTAAAGCCCTGCTTTCTGGCACTGGGTCAGGCAGCAAGCAGTTCAAGGCTCTCCTCTCTGTGAAACCTGACCCACTGGCAGCTGTGGGTTTTGCAAAACCCATCCTTGCCTGCCTCTCCCCTCCACGGAGGGTAAAAGGCAGATCCCTCCTGCTAAAGGAAGCAGCCTCCCAAGCCGAGAATTCGAGAAACCCTCGTCCAAGCTGCATTTATAAATCACGATTCTGCAGGAGACTGCACTCCCTCTTCTCCCATCAGGAAGGAGGAAAAAAAAAAAACAACCCTCTCAAACGGGAGATGGTTTGGAGTTTCATTAATCTTGAGGGTCTCTGCCCCCTGCTCTCTGAATTCTCTCTTCCAACCTCCTAATGAAATGACCTAATGAGCTCACAGCAAGACAGGACAGGACCGGACAGGAGAGGGGAGGGCCCAGGCCCCTGGCCGGGCGACCAGAGGCAGCCACATTCTGACCACAAGCATGCAAATGGCCTGCTTTCCTAAGCCCTGTCCCTCCCCCCGTCATTCCCTCCTCGCTCTAAGGCGGCAAACACTGCCCTGCACCCAGTCACCTCTGCTGGACTCCCGCCTGCAACCCCTGCAGCTGCCTTCCCCTCTGGCCCAGCTGAGATGGGAGGGCTGCCCAAGGACCCCCAAATCTTATTATGAGATGGAGCCAGGAGCCACTCAGATCAGAGCCCCATCCCCTGAGGAGGGGAGAATGTGGACAAGGAAGCTGAGGTCCCCAAGAGGCCTGAGTGAGGGCCTTCCAGAACCTCACTGGTGGCTGGGGCCACCTGGCTCTCCTCGCTGGACGAACAGTTCCTCTTTCTAGCAAGGCTCTAAATCCCCTAGCCTTCTTTTTCTTATCACTGCTGCATCACAGGTCAGCGCCGGTGCCTGCTCCAGGGAGGAGCCACTACACAAAGCTGAATTCAGCAGCTACGAATGGGCACTATTCACTTGGAGTCCCCCAGGCCCCACCCAGGTCTCAGCCCAGAAGAGGGGTTGCTCTTGCCTCTTCTGTGCAGACTAGACAAGGGGATGGGCTGTCGGCTGGCCTGCCAGCACCTCCAGCTGTTCTCTGGCTGCTGAGTGGTTGGGGCCTTCCCAGGCTCCCCTCCACAGTGATCCGGTCCAGCCCATGGATAAGCTTTCAGTGCCGCCCCAATGCTTTCTGAGCCATGCCAGTCAAACCATACACTTTGGGAGAATCCTTTGCAGTCACTGAGTTTTTTGCTATTGTGTTTGTGTTCCTTTTGGTCCCAATTAAAAAAAAAAGATCATGTCCCAGTCTTTGCCCACCCACCTCCCATCCCACCTTTGCAGGAGATGGTGGTATCACTGACTAATGGGTCCCAGAAGTGAGAGGCTGCAAGACTGCCCTCCAAGAACCTGCTGACCACAGGCCACCCAGCCCCGGTCAGTTACAGGCTTCCACGGGCATATGGGGAGCACATCACAGCCCAGCAGCACCCCCAGGAGCCGATGCCCAAGGTGTGTGCTTCCTCTAGTTTAGATACTAAACCTACTTACAGACCATGAAGTCCCAAAGCTCCAGGCCGACATTACCTTCGAGATGTAGGTCAGCTGCAAAGATCCAACAGCTCCTGCCCCAATTGCCAGGTTCTGAAAGACATGGGTTTTGCATTTGAAGAAGGATGCTATGCGAGGCAGTGGATACAGGACTAAAGAAGGCTGAGAGTCTCATTCTGTTGATGCCACTTTCTGGCTTTGCGATCTTGACTAGTCGCTTACTTTTTTTTTTTAGCTGTTGATTTTATTTTGGAGTACAGCTGATGAACAATGTTGTATTAGTTTCAGGTGTACAACAAACTGATTTAATTATACAGGCATGCATGCTGTCACTTCAGTCGTGTCCAACTCTTTGCAACCCCAAGGGCTGTAGCCTGCCAGGCTCCTGTGTCCATGGGATTCTCCAGGCAGGAATACTGAAGTGGGTTGCCATTTCCTATTCCAGGGGATCTTCTCGACCCAGGGATCAAACCCATATCTCTTACCATCTCCTGCATTGGTAGGCAGGTTCTTTACCACTAGGATCGCCTGGGAAGCCCTAAGCCTTTCAATTGTACATATACATGTATCTATTCTTTTTCAAATTCTTATCCCAATGAAGTTGTTACAGAATATTGAGCAGAATTTCCTGTGCTATACAGTAGGTCTTTGTTGGTTATCCGTTTTAAACAGCAGTGTGCACATGTCCATCCCAAACTCCCTAACTATTCCTCCCCCAATATCTCCCCATAAGTTTGTTCTCTAGCCACTTACCTTTCTTCACCTCACCACAGTGATCATTCTTGCCACGGTATTAACATTTCCTTAGCCTCATTTATTTTAGAGAGGTATTCTAGTACAGTGGTTAAAAGTGGGGTTCCACTACTTTGTGAATAAGTTCCTTCATCTCTAAGCCTCAGTTTCCCCTTCTGTAAAAACAGAGATCATAATAGTACCTACCTCACCAGACAGTCCTAAGGATGAGTTAATAGACTTAAGACCCCTTGCGGGAACTTTCCTGGTGGCTAAGACTCCGTGCTCCCAATGCAGGCGTCTTTCGAGTCCTGGTCAGGGAACTGATCCCACATGCCACAACTAAAGATCTCTCATGCCACGACTAAGACCCGGCACAGCCAAATAAATAAAGTAAATAAATATTTTTTAAAAGACACTTGGAATTGTCCCTGTTTAGAGTTATATAGTTATCTATATGACCCTGAACAAGTGTTAGCTAGTTTTATATGTATATATAAAATATATATTGTTCTGACTTCTCTGATATCCCTGTTGGCTTTACCTTATTTGATGACACTTCAAATTCTCTTCTTAATAAATATGGTACAGAGTAACATAATATGGGGGGGGGAGAAAAACATAGTTCTTTAGTCTATTTCAAAGAGCAGTTATAAGTACTAAAATGGAATGATATCTGTACAGTATAAAAAAATAAATGCGTTATTAAAACATCAAGAAACAGGCACCTTGTCTGGCAACATTCTACCCTGACCCAGTCCCTTGGCTCTCTAACTTCTCCACTGTCAGAAATGAAGGGATGAAAACACAGGGGTGGGAGTATACCAAAGAAACGGCCATTGTCAGAAATCACAGCTACGGAGTTTCTCACATATAACTTGGCGAATCCACTCACACGGGACCCCAGCCCCCAGTGACCTCTTAAACTACTGCCATAAGCCTCAAAGAATAACCTGAGAGCCCCTATTTTGAAGACCTGGGGTCATCTCAAAGCAATAAACAAAGGCAAATCTAGGATAATGGTTGAAGATCATTGTTCAGCCCCTCAGTCATGTCCGACTCTTTGCAACCCCATGGACCGCAGCACACCAGTAAATTTCCTAAAGGGTCAACAGTGGGATGGCTTGTCATTCCAGGAGACTGCCCTTAAGAAATATCTTAGAGAGCAGGGAAGAGTCTTTCCAAGTCCAACAACCTAAATTCACAGGCATCACCTGAAGTAAGGAAGTGTGTGAAGCTTCCTATTCATAAGAAAATGGATGGAGATTAAACCGCAATAAAAGGATTCTCAGAGCCCTAGAAATTTAGAGAAAGAGATCCAGAAAGGACATCTCCTCTCTTTTGCAAATGAAGCCATAAGTCTAAAACCTGCTTGAGTATCTGAATCAGCGTTTTGAATATGGACGACTGGATTTACATATTTTTTAAACTACATAATGACCGCATTGTTTTGTTGTTTGTTTTTTTTTAAAGAAAACTCTCTATTGGGTAACAACAGATAGGCCTAGTACCCCTAAGTGTTAGTCGCTCAGTCTTGTCTGACTCTTTGCAACACCATGGACTGTAGCCTCTCCAGGTTCCTCTGTCCATGGGATTCTCCGGGTAAGAACGCTGGAGTGGATAGCCGTACCCTCCTCCAGGGGATCTTCCTCACCCAGGGATCAAACCCAGATCTCCCACATTGCAGGCAGATTCTTTACCGTCTGAGCCACCAGGGAAATCTATACCCCTAAATCTGATTCCAAAAAGGAAACACAGCGGGCCAAAAGGCCAGTGAGCAGCTGACAGAGCCTCCGAGAAGGCTGTGAACCACGCAAGGCAGGCAGCTCTGCAGAGAGAGGCTGCCCACAGCTGGCTGCATCTGCACAGCCCCGGGAGCACACCGCCACCGGCCACTGTGGACACTGGCTGGCCCACCCCCAGCCCCTGTGTGTACTTGAGGGAAGTGAGTGTGTGTTGGGGGGATCTGCCCGAGGTCACTCACCTGGCTCGGCTTCTCCTGACTTCCACCCCGAAGCCCTAGAAGCAGCACTCTGCCTCGTCTAACTTAAGTGGCTGGAATTCTAGCTGAGACATCACTGTCCTAGGCCCGCAGGCAAGTTCCTCTACCTAGAAGACGGGGCTCATCAGCCCTGTTTCCTGGGCTGGTTGTGAGAGTTACGTAAGGGTAAACAGCGGAGCCTGGCCCAGGGCAGCTTCCATCCCCGACCAGCGGCGCTAATTACCAGACGCAGACGCCAAGTCTCGGAGCCGTTCTTGCCCAACTCAGTCTTCTCACCCCACACCACAGCCGGAGGCCTCCAGAGCCCTAGCTGGAAGGACGGAGCGATCAAGTGGGATTTGAGGAGCCACTCAAGACACAAACCCACACGTCCTGCCAGATGTGAACCCATCCCACTGTAACGACTTCATCTCCCTCCTCCCTGTGGCGGGAGGGTGGTGCACCCTCAGCCCCGGCTGCCCTCAGCTCTCTGGCTTTGAAGAGGACACAGTCGTTCTCCCAGCCCAGCGAGCCCAGGGTGGAGGTGTCCCCAGCCTCTCACCACGGTCCTCCCTCTGCCTGCCTGTTCCTAGGACCACAGGCACCTCCCTGCACCACCAGAGGCCAGGAAAATCTGACGCATGTCTGAAAACGCGGTTCCCCCCCTGCTCCGCCCCCAGCTGTGCTCCTCACCCAGGGGGAAGTGAGTGACAGGGGGAAAACAGGATCACCGAGGCTTGATCCAGACTGACAGCTCGGTGTCTGCTCCGATCGCTGGGCCTCGGAGATGAATGGTGACAGCTCGCTGCCAGAGTGGCAGCTCCAGGCCGGACACTTCCAGGTCCAGGAGGACTGTGCCAGCTGCCTGAGCTGAGCAGCCAGATGTCAGGGCAGGAACGCTGGGAGCCTGCACCTGGGGAGGGCCGGGTGTCAGAGCCCACCTGGGGACGCACTGTCTCCTCCAGGGGATGGACGGGAGGCCCCACCTTCACGAAGCCACACTGCAGCGCATCCCAGCATCGGCTGACAGCAGCCTGCCCGCCCACTCCCTGAACTCATGCACATCACCCTCTCCTGGGGAGCTTGTTTTAAAAGACCCACCCGAAAAACACTGAATCAGAATCAACTGGAAGGCAGTCAGAACGTGCTGGAGTTGTTTGCCACATGGCTTGTTGGATTTTGGTTCCCCAACCAGGAACTCAACCCCAGGCCCTCAGCAGTGACAGCCCACTAGACCACCAAAGGAATTCTCAGAACATGCACATTTTTTAAATGTCCCCAAGTGATCCCTAATGGGCCCAAGTTTGAGAACAATTGGTTTACAGGACAAAATCTAGCCCTGGATTTTTTTTTTTGGCTCCGCCTGGTGGCTCGAGGGATCTTAGTTCCTCAATCAGAGACAGAACCTGTGCCCCTGGCACTGGACTCACCGAGTTAACCACTGGCCCACCAGGGAATCCCCCAGCCCTGAGTCTTATCCTGGAGGGTATTTTATCTAGCAAGTCTCTTCTTGCTAGATTTTAAGCACACTGAGGACAAGAGTCGAATCTTCTTCCTCTACCCAGGAGACTCTTTGATTTTTAAATGAAAACACAATTTGCATGGTGGTTAAGTTCCTAAACCAGCCCTGAAGTTGGGAAGATCCCCTGGAGGAGGGAATGGCAACCCACTCCTGTATTCCTTCCTGGAGAATCCCATGGACAAAGGAGCCTGGTGGGCTACAGCCTAAAGGGTTGCAAGGTGTTGGATGTGACTGAGCAAACATGACACTAGATGACCAGGACAGCTTCTCTCCACTGGGAAACACTGTGTCCTTAGGAAGACATGTTCAAGTTCGAAGTTGGGTGTCACTTGAGTCTACACTTCCCCTGTCCTGGGTGGGGGCCGGGGTGGGGGCGGTTCCTGTGGATAGGAACTGAGCGCAGGAGGTATGAAAGGAGACAGCCCGGAGTAGAAGGGGGTCAAGGACCTGGGGGAAGGAGCCGAGGAAGGAACTAGGGAGGGGACCAGGGGCCTCTGAGCAGACAGGAGTAAAGACAGAGCCTGATGGGGAGGCTGCCCGTGTGGATCAGCTGGGGAGATTTGTCCACAAGTAATGCCCGCGCTTGTGGCTCAGCTGGCAAAGAATCTGCCTGCCATGTGGGAGACCTGGGTTCAATCCCTGGGTTGGGAAGATCCCCCAGAGAAGGGTAAGGCTACCCACTCCGGTATTCAGGCCTGGAGAATCCCATGGACTATACAGTCCAGGGGGGTCACAAAGAGTCGGACACAACTGAGCAACTTTCACTTCAATGCCTGTGCTTCCTCCCAGGGTTTTAACATAAAGGGTAGGGGCCCCAGCAGCGACAGGTTTCTAAGCTCGAAGGAGATGCCACCGCAAGGCCAGGTCTGAGTANTCAGGGAACTAGATCCCACATGTCATAGCTGAGAACCAGTGCAACCAAATAAGCATTTTTTAAAAAGTCAGTCCTAAAGGGAGGGGACATATGCACACCAATGGCTGATTCATGTTGATATACGGCAGAAACCAACACAATATCGTAAAGCAATTATCCTCCATTTAAAAATAAGTAAATTTGAATTTTAAAAAATAGTAAAAATAAACTAAAAAGTCAATCATGTGTCGAAATGGCTGCACTGGGGTAAGGCTTTCACGCTCTTATCTGGCTGTCTCTTTCTAGTGGACACACGCCAGCCCCGGTTCAGCCAGGACGGACGTCACAAAGTGTCAGTCTCTTGGCCGCCACAATCCCCAGCTCCTCACTTCCCTCTTCCAAGCCTGGTGATAGTGACCTCAGACTTGGTCGAAGGCCTGGGCTCTATTTAATCCCCTGGACACGTTCAAGCTCCAAGACGCCAACTGATGGCCACGGACACGGTGCCAAAACCTTCAACTCAACACACCGTCTCCTTGTCCCTTCGCTCAACTCAGCCTCCAGCCCATTTGCCTCAAACTCCATCATCACATTCCCTCCCCACTATAAATGGTTCTCTTCCCAACTTCCTCACATCCATCAGCCACTCCACATTCTCCCCCAGTCGACTGGGCACCACACCGCTGGCTGTTCTACCTCACCCTTGGGTCAGTCACCAAGCCCGCCACCGGCTTGCTTCAGACAGCCTTCAGATCTGACCCCTCCTCTCCGTTCCCCCCACCCCACCCCTTGCAGACACCACGGGAAGGTCTAGGACAAATTCCCCACTGTTATCCTCAATCCCAGGCCCTCCCACTTCCCTGTACATCCTGATGTCACTGGCAGAACAAACCTGAACAAGTAGCATCTCTAAAGTAGTACTTTAGAGTTTGTCGGAGCACTCTCCTATTCATTTATCTTCACAGCAACAATGTCAGAGCTAGAGGTAACAGAGGCTCAGAAAAGGGATGTTTTTTCCTAACACACGGCTTAATGAATTCATCAAGTTGTCCTGTGCTTGGCTGATGTAACTAGCACAATGGATTCTGAAGCAGAATCTGATATGCAGCACTTCTCACAAATGCAAAATCACCTGCTTTGTGTTAGAGGCATTTTTAAAAACAATAAAAAATATATTTGTTTGTATATAAACATACTATACAAAACAACTATATAAAAACAGATGTATACAACAGATACACTAAACAAACGCTGAAGGTTCCAATCTAAAGCAAACCCTGACAACAATATAACCAAAAACAAATTTTAAGAAAACTAAGAACAGTCATCACCATGGTTCTACATTAGTAAAACCTCTGTTAAGCTTCATAGCTTCTGTCTCTTCAGTTGCTAACTGCAAACTACCTTGCTAGCATGTGCTGCTACTGCTAAGTCACTTCAGTCGGGTCCAACTCTGTGCGACCCCATAGATGGCAGCCCACCAGGCTCCCCATCCCTGGGATTCTCCAGGCAAGAACTGGAGTGAGTTGCCATTTTCTTCTCCAACACATGAAAGTGAAAAGCGAAAGTGAAGTCACTCAGTCGTGTCCAACTCTTCAAGACCCCATGGACTGCAGCCTACCAGGCTCCTCTGCCCATGGGATTTTCCAGGCAAGAGTGCTGGAGTGGGTTGCCATTGCTAGGATGTGAGATGAGTGCAATTGTGCAGTAGTTTGAACATTCTTTGGAACCAGAGATCAAACTGCCAACATCTGTTGGATCATTGAAAATGCAAAAGAGTTCCAGGAAAACATCTACTTCTGCTTTATTGGCCATACCAAAGCCTTTGACTGTGTAGATCACAACAAACTGTGGAAAATCCTTAGAGACAGGAATATCAGACCACCTGACCTGCGTCCTGAGAAATCTGTATGCAGGTCAAGAAGCAACAGTTAGAACTGGACATGGAACAACAGACTGGTTCTAAATAGGGAAAGGAGTATATTGGCTGTATATTGTCACCCTGCTTACTTAAATTATAGGCAGAGTATATCATGCAAAATGTTGGGTTGGACAAAGCACAAGCTGGAATCAAGATTGCAGGGAGAAATATCAATAACCTCAGACACACAGATGACATCACCCTTATGACAGAAAGCGAAGAAGAACTAAAGAGCCTCTTGATAAAAAGTGAAAGAAGAAAGTGAAAAAGTTGGCTTAAAACTCAACATTCAGAAAACTAAGATCATGGCATCCGGTCCCATCACTTCATGGCAAACAGCTGGGGAAACCATGGAAACAGTGACAGACTTTATTTTAGGGGGCTCCAAAATCACTGCAGATAGTGGCTGCAGCCATGAAATTAAAAGACGCTTGCTCCTTGGAAGAAAAGCTATGACCAACCTAGACAGCATATTAAAAAGCAAAGACATTACTTTGCCAGCAAAGGTCCATCTAGTCAAACCTATGGTTTTTCCAGTAGTCATGTATGGACATGAGAGTTGGACTATAAAGAAAGCTGAGCACCAAAGAATTGATGCTTTTGAACTGTGGTGTTGGAGAAGACTCTTGAGAGTCCCTTGGACAGCAAGGAGATCCAACCAGTCCATCCTAAAGGAAATCAGTCCTGGAAAGACTGTTGCTGAAGCTGAAACTCCAATACTTTGGCCACCTGATGCAAAGAGCTAACTCATTCGAAAAGACCCTGATGCTGGGAAAGATTGAGGGCGGAAGAAGGGGACGACAGAGGATGAGATGGTTGGATGGCATCACTGACTGGATGGGCATGAGTTTTAGCAAGCTTCAGGAATTGGTGATGGACAGGGAAGCCTGGCGTGCTGCAGTCCACGGGGTTGCAAAGAGTCGGACACAACTGAGCGACTGAACTGAATTGAATGCAAACGACTAACATGATTGTCCCAAAGTGCTTCTTAGTTTTTACTTCTTTTTAATTTAAACAAAGCACATCTTGTTATAAAAATAAGAAGCTTTCTAAATGACTAACATTACCAAAGAGAGCACATGGAGCACTTACAGTATTCTATGCTAAGTCTCAAAAAGTCCCTACACTATTTTAATTCTTAAAACATCAACTTCTTAATAATTTACCCTAAGCAGAATTTGCCTTTTGGTAGGGGAAAAAAAAAGCGAGATCTGTTGCTTGAAATCTTCTTTGGGGAGTTTTTCTTTTTTTCCCCAAAGGAATTCTGCATTCTTACTCTAACCCAGAATGGACAAAAGCATGCCAAAAATTCCACTTAACCCTTGAAATCATGTGTTTACATGGATAGTTAATACACCAATTACATAAAATCCATGCATTAAAAACACTCTGTCCCCCAAATTTCTGCCAATGTGAAAGTTACACCATGAAAGTTATATGCTGAGAAAATTTCTAGACAGACACACAAGAACGTGGAAACACTGGCCGCCTCTGGTGAGGGGGACACGTGACTGGGGGCCAGGAGTGGGAGGGAGAAACTGGTCACTAAATCAGTTCTCCCAGATTTTGAATTATATACCATGTGTGTGTATTGACCATTTTTAAAAGCAAGTTATCTTCCTGGTTCTTGGCATTTTCATAGGTTCAGCATATCGTGCAAAAGTCTTTGGCCAAGCCACGTAAAATCCTTGGAGGGACCCAAGTTCCCCTACCAGGGATCAAACCCGAGCCCACAGCAGTGAAAGCACTGAGTCCTAACCACTGGACAGCGAGCGAATTTCCCCAAAATCTTTTAAACATTGTTTGGAACTTGTTTGAAATCAGCAATGCTCAGAAGAATGGCTGTTCCCATCTACCGTTCCCGGCCTTGAACTGCAAAGTTTCCCAGCCTCCAGCCACCCCCGCCTGCTTTAGACTGGCCCCCCTCAATCCAAAATGGCATTAACCAATCTGTCCTGTTACTGCTCGTCCTGAATCCAGTGGGTTTTGTACCCTGACAGACTCCCTTGGTTTGTGTCAAGTCTGAAGTCAAGGGGAGATTCTGTTAGCAACCAAGGGCCTCTGTTCAGTCTTGAATGGTGGATTTTTCCTGATTCCAGGGCTGTTCCCTGTACTTGGGCTCCTAAATGCATAGTTACAGCACTCCCCTAGATTGCGTCCTTGGTGAGTATGCTATGCGGTGTTCAACACACCGCAACCTTAAAGCTGTTGCTCCATTTTACCTTCATTTCAAAAATCTGAACATAAGGTGAGTACATACTTGAACTCTCGGTAAAGAAATTAAATGTTAATAAAATAGTATACTCCCCCAAAATCTTTTGAATATTGTTGGATTTCAGTGAAATTTTGTTCAAGGAGGATTCTGATACAGAAAGCACAAGTTTTTAAACATAGCAATTTTGCCTAGCCTTTAAGACAAAATTATTGTTCATGCCATAGTACATATTAATATCATTTTCTACCACTCTTTCATATTCTTTCTACTAAAATGCTGCCAAATATCCATCTTTATGTCAATACAGCTAAAGCTCTCCATCCCTTTCAAAGGAAAGAACTGCTTTCAGCTTCAAAAAAAAAAAAAAAAAAAAGCAAAGGGCTTTAATCAGGGTCCAAGAGTTAACCAGGAGAGATGTCATCTGTTTGGATACTATGGTGATCCACAATTCACATCATGGCCTTTGGAAAATAAGAGCATCTGCCTATTTTTTGGCAAAAGAGAGAAAACACAATCTATGGAGAAAATCTGACAAGAACAATAATACTGTTTTCATGCTTCGATTTATCCTCTGTTTGGGGCCATATAATTTAGTCTCCCAATTACTTATCCAAATGGGCGTCACAAGAGCGGAATGTAAGTGTTGCCATGCAACTGAAACAGCTGGTTACTCAGTCAGTCACAGAGTAGAGCAGCCTAACAAAGGACTTTCTCCTTTTCTGTCATGATAGGGATCAACGTTAAAGTAAAATAACACCTGCCGTGACTTCACTGTAATGTTTGACAGGAAATCCAGCCAATGTCTGTCCCTATTCAGGCATTATCTGTGTCCTTGATGTTGTCAGCAGATTGATTTTTAAATGCATGAACCAAGTCAGGGGCCATAATCAATAATATTGAAACTTTCCATTTATAGAGTCCTTTAGAGCTAATGGGTTTCATCCTCTACCTGTTTGGTGCCACCTCTGTCTGGAGTTAAAAGCAACTTGATTGCATACTTCAGCACACAGATTCTAGACTCTTTATCAGGCACTCAAGGCTGTACCTGGTCTGGCACACATACCTGCCGAACACACACCCACGACCAACCCTCCGCAGCAGATGCGGCGATGGCCTCCTATCTCTGTTTTGCATCTGAGGGCTGTCCTCAGCTACTGAATCCATTCCGTCCACCTGCAGAGGGCAGGAACCCTGACAGTCCACCCTGGGGGGCGAGGAAGCCAGCCCCCTTGGGACAACTTCGAGTCCCCCAGAGCATAAGGCTAAGCCCATCGTTTGCCAACTTCTGCGGGAGCGTGGACCCTCGTCTGCTCCCTTCCCTGTTCTGTTGCCAGCTCTCTTCTTAATAAAGAGCTTGCCATGAATCCTAGCTTCGGTGAGTCCTGGTCTTCTGGGGAACTCAGAACCCTGAACACCCTTGAGGCAGGCAAGCTCGCCTTTCCTCCCGGGTGCTACCCCTGCTCTGTAGTGTCGCTGTTTCCTTGTCCCCTTGTTTCCTTATCTATTTCGGCTCTGCTCCAGACAGGGTGCACAGCAATCAAAGGAGATTGTTGCTGTTCAGTTGCTAAGTTGTATCTGCCTCTTTGCAACCCCATGGACTGCAGCGCTCCAGGCTACTGTTAGTGAAAACACTTCAACCTGCAAAATGCACAACAAATGTGAATCACCTGTAGCAATTACGACTCTAACCTCACTCATCCTTGCAGACCTGGGTCTAAGCCACCCCTCCATGAAGGGGGGCCCAGCAGTTTTCCCCCTGCATCAATTTTATCTAATCCTCTGTCTCCTCACCTACAGTGCAAGCTGCACAAAAGGCCTAGACTCTGTCTTAGGTGCTGTTGCAGCGTCAGCATCTAGGCTGGTGCCTGGCATATGGGGCATATTTAGCAAATACGTGATAAATAATGATGCTGAATTTCAAAGATCGTGCTCTAGTATCAGTCCCTTAGGAAATGGAAGGGTGAAAGGCCGGGTTAAGGATCACCCAAAGGGCCCACGATGACTTGCCTAACATACAAAACACCTCAGGACCAGAGTCAGAACCTGATCCTTGATCTCTCGTCTCCCAGGCCTGGGAACGTTCCATCCGAGACCCCACCTCCAGGCCCTCCATCTTCCCTGGACCAGCAGCACAGAGGAAAACTGCAACTCCTCCTGCACCCAAACTAGTGGCATCTGGGCTGTTCACTTTAATGACATTGTGTGTGTGTGCGCGCGCGTGTGTGTGTGTGTGTGTGTGTGTGTGTGTGTTAGTAACTCAGTTGTGTCCTACTCTTTGCGACTCCATGGACTATATAGCTTAGCTCGCCAGGCTCCTCTGTCCATAGAATTTCCCAGGCAAGAATATTGGAGTGGGTTGCCATTCCCTTCTCCAGGGGATCTTCCTAACCCAGCGATGGAACCCAGGTCTCCTTCATTGCAGGCAGATTCTTTACCATCTGAGTCACCAGGGAAGTCCGATGACATGCTACCTTGTTGTAAAGACGGATTGGCATTTTTACCACTGTAGTTTTATGTATGCTGTTTTCATTTTGCCAACTAAATCTGAAGTTTTCTGGTGGCAAAGACCTCCCTGAATTCCCCTCCATGTCATCTCCTCCACATCAGCATGGGGTTGAGCACATGTATCAGGAGGAAAGAGGCAGACAAAGGTGAAAAATACAGGGACCAGTGGTGGTCCTTGGTGGTCCAGTGGTTAAAGCTCTGAGCTTTCAGTGCAGAGGGCCTGGGTTCTATCCCTGGGCAGGGAACTAGAGCCTGCATGCCACAACTCAGAGCCTGCGTTTACCACCTGCATGACCTTGAACAAAGGTGCTGACCATCTCTGCACCTTGAAGAGGAAATGCTGGATTTCCCAGGTCCCAGGATTACTGAGAGGACCTTAACAAGATAACATGCAAAGCATTTTGCACAGTGGCTGGTATACCACACCCACTCAGTGAATATAACTGCAGCTAGTGATACTGGTAGCAGCGGTAGTAAAAACAGGCTCCCAAACAGAGACTTCCAAGGGTTTAAACTGGCAGAGATCAGAGACTTGGGTTCAGAAAAAAAAAAAAAAAAACCCAGCTTATTAAATACCGAAACCATTATAGTAGGTGTCTCCTTTTCCCTATAAACTTAAGACGTTCAGTGACGACACACGGTCCCCAGTGTCCCTCTCCACAGGGAAGGACCAACCTTACCCAGGTTTCCTCTTGGGGATCACCTTCCAGCCCTCTCTCTCTGATCCCCTGCTCTCTGCTTCACCTCACTCTGCAGAGCTTTCGCTTGGTACAGGCTCTTGTCCAGTCCCAGGAGAGCAGTGTTGGACACTCTCCATTTCACAAAGGCATCTCTTTAACAGCCTTTCATTCATTCATTCATTCAGGGAACTCACATTTATCAAATACTGGGCACTGGGGATCAAAAGCCAGACAAGCACATGCCCTCTAGGACCTCCCAGCCCTGAGAGTGCCCTGGCTTCTTTTTCTCAATCAGAGACTCACATTTGCAAGCTCTCCTTCCTCCTAAGTAACACCAAGGTGACTGTCTCAGCCATAATAGCAGGGGAGCTGGCGTCAGATAGCCGGGGTTAGGCTCAGCCACTTTCTTATGACATAACCACGAGCAAATTTCCTCCCCTCTCTGCCTCACCCACCCCACCTTTAGAATGAGGACAGTGATGCCTGCCAACTAGACCTGTCAGAATGAAATGAAAACCCAACGACCCTGTATGGAAGAAGAATCTTAAAAAAGAGTGGATACATGTACATGTATATATAAAACTGACTCGCTTTGCTATACACCTGAAACTAACACAACATAAATCAATTATACACCAATAAAATTTAAATAAAAAATAAAAGTATAAGTCTGAGAGTGAGGCAAAGACAATAAAAACATTTTTCTAAATATTACTGTTGGAAAAGGTCCTAGAGTACTTGTATCCAAAATGTCTACAAACTATTATGCAATAAAATCATGTATTTACATGTCAGTTGCTCAGCTGTGTCTGACCCTTTGTGACCCCATGGTCTACATGTAGCCCACCAGGCTCCTCTGTCGATGGAATTCTCCAGGCAAGAATACTGGAGTGGGTAGCCATTCCCTTCTCCAGAGCATCTTCTCGGCCCAGGGAGCAAACCTAGGTCTCCTGTATTACAGATGGATTCTTTACATCTGAGCCACCAGGGAAGCCCAAAATCATGCATATACTCAAAGAAAAAGAAAAAAAGAACCAAAGAAGTCTTTAGAATAGTGCCTGGCACATAGCAATAAATGCTCTACCATTTTACAGCTTACAAAAAGATCTAGCTTTTAGAGAGGATAGCTATCTGGCCACTAACACAAATGAAGGGCTAAAGCTAACAACTGAAGTACGATGTTCTGAACTATTGCCATGTCACAGCAAGTCTCTCCTTTTTTAGGCATCTGCCAGCCAGCTGAAACCTCTGCTTCCACGGAAAATGTAAAGAATCCCGAGCAGGGACCACAAGCTCTATTTGTAATCCAGACTCGAAGAAGGCCGTAGCACAGAGAGCATCCTGACAGTGCAGGGGGTCAGACAGGCTCAGGAGGCTGCCCTGGGCAGGGTGGGAAGAGCCTCAGAGGTGGACCCCAGAGACCCTGGCAAGGAGGCCCGAGGCATAGCATCCCAGGGACCTGCAGGTTCTAGAACCACAGACAGCCGATGAGAGGGCAGCACAGAGCCAGGGAACTCTTTAGCACCGGCCACAGTCCAGATCTGAGACGGTGACCGGGTAGTCCTGGGTGATCCATCCACTCTCAGGGGAAGAGAGCTGGGTAGGATTCCCCCAGCACCTGAATTTTTTTTCTCTTTTGTTTTTAATTGGAGGATAATTGCTTTACAATGGTGTATTGGTTTCTACCATACAACAACATGAATCAGCTATAAGTATACATATAAGCCCTCCCTCTTGAGCCTCCCTCCCACCCCGCCCAAGCACATGAATTTGGGTTAAAAACAGTCCTACTAGAAAGCAAGAGCTAATTCCCTGAGCTAATAAGACAGGTGAGCAGAAGGTACACAAAGAGAGAAAAGGGGAAGGATAAGACCCAGAGACCCCAGCCCAGGGCTCAGGCCTGGCCCATCAGAAGCCAAGTCTACTGGCATCCAGGACTTGATTGCAATCCCTCTCATGGTGCGGAGGCAGCACCTTAAAAGCTACTTCCTTTCCCAGCGGACACGTTGCCCCAGCCATGGGCACCCGTGCAGAGCAATGCCGGGAAAATGACGCAGCAGAGCCTGAAGGCAAACCCAAGACCAACACATCCTAGGAGGCCAGCATTCCCGGTCCGCCCAGAATGGGAGAGATAGTGTGTGGGTTTCACTCTGCACACTCAGCATTTTAAATGAAAGACGCCCACAGAAGGGCTACCAGGGATGTGGGTGAACCACAGGGGTTTCTATTTAAGGTTGTCTTTCCCTGAAAGGGGCTTCCCAGGTGGCTCAGCGGTTAAGAATCCGCCTGCCAAGGCCAGAAGACACGGGTTTGATGCCTGGGTCAAGAAGATCCTCTGGAGGAGGAAATGGCAACCCATTCCAGTATTCTTGCCTAGGAAGCCCCATGGGCAGAGGAGCCTGGCGGGTTACAGTCCATGCGGCTGCAAAAGAGTCGGACATGACCCAGTGACTGAGCAACAACAATAACTTTCCGGGAGAAGGCAGCTGGTGGCAGTGACCTGAGTAGGTTGTCCGTATCTATAGCCCTTTCTCTCAGCCATCGGATCCACAGGACACACGCCAAAGGTCTCTAGCCGGTGAGCCCCCCGGATATTTTGCACTTTCACATCTTAACGGCACAAAGCCTTCCCCTAACACTCAGCCTCTCCTCTTCCCAAATCTCTGAACGAGAGCCGACTCTCAGCCGCACACCAGCCCCCAGCCCCAACATGGCCGTGACCCATGACCTTGCCAGGTCCAGGGGCCATGCCAGGCTCTGGGGCCCCATCCCATCCAGGGCAGCAGGAAGGAAAGAGCCAAGAGCACTCACAGGGCCAGAAAAAAAGACCTGAGATCCCCAGTCAGGAGCAGGCAACTTTTTCCCAGACTAGTGATGACTCGAGGGATGCCGGGCATAGCACTAAAGAGCCTCAGGCGCCGTCTCGGTGCCTGACCCCACGGAACCCTGAGCCAGGCACCCAGTTCCGCTGTGTGCTTGCCAAAGGCAGTCCCAGTGTGAGCCTCCGTTTCTCATCTGTGGCAAACTGGGTGGCCCCCAGAGTCACCTCCCACCCAGGATCCAAACAGGTCCAACCTTTGTCCAGTTCAGGGTACCAGGTCACATTCTCTGCCGGGGCGGGGCCCCAGACTGGAAGAGCAGGAGTGGCCACGAGACTCAGCCCTGCCGAGAGGAAAGAGGAAGCGCTGCCCAGAGCCAGCGTCCAGCCCTGCCAGCCTCTGGATGGACTTCTGCAAGGGTGAAATTCCTGCATCCTTTCCCTTTTTTAAATTTTAATTTAACTTAATTAAAAAAATTTTTTTAATCTTTTGGCTGTACTGCACGGCATGCTAGATCTTAGTTCCCCAACCGGGATTGAACCTGCACCCCCTGCATTGGTAGCCCGGAGTTTTAACCACTGGACCACAACTCAGTGCTCTGCGGTGACCTAAATGGGAAGGAAATCCAAGAAAGAGGGGGCACAGGCATATGTACGGCTGATTCACTTTGCTGTATAACGGAAACTGAGAAACGCTGCGCTGTACTCTAACAGAGACTAATTTTTAAAAAACAGATAATTTCTCTGAAGCTCTATCTCCTCATCTGTAAAACAGATGATAATACCTACTTCATAGTTGTGACAGAGTCAGTTCACACTGGCTCATGGGAGTCAGTTGTTACATTTTTGGAAATCTGCAAGCCAGTTGTAATGATCGCCATCATTAAAAACTAAACTATATAGAGTTATAATTAAATAAAGTATATTGAAATTTTTAAAAATTACTGATGGTGAGAAAAGACACCAGGTCCCCAAGGGGCAGGAGAGACGAGCTTCCTTTTCTGCAATCTGGGGTGGCTTCTTGTGCTGTGTGCGTGTTGTGTGTGTGGAGTGTGTTGTGTGTGTTGTATGTGTATATTGTGTGTGTTGCATATGTAGCGTGTGTTGTATTTGTATGTTTCTATGGAATGGGTTGTGTGTATGTTGTGTGTGTTACATGTGTATGTTGTGTGTGTTGCATGTGTGTGCTGTGTATGATGTGTTATGTGTGTATTGTGTGTGTACATTGTGTGTTGTATGTGTGTTGTGTGTGTTACATGTGTTGTGTGTATTGTGTGGTGTGTTGTATTTGTATGTTGTATGCATGTGTTGTGTGTATGTTGTGTGTTACATTGTGTGTGTTGTGTGTTATATGTGTATGTTGTGTTGTATGTGTGCGTTGTGTGTGTTGTATTTATATGCTGTGTCTTGTGTGTGTTACATGTGTGCTGCGTTATTGGTGTGTCTTGTGTGTTGTATTTGTATGTTGTGTGTTGCATGTTACATGTGTGTTGTGTTACGTGTGTTGTGTGTGCGTTGCGTGTTGTGTTGTGTGTGTTATTGTGTGTGTTATATGTGTATGTTGTGCGTGTGTTATATGTGTGTGTGTTTGTTGTGGGATTTTCCCCCTCCCTTCCAACCAGTAGGCTGTACTGCCCAAGAGAGAGGACCCCCCCAGGGATGACCAGGCAGCCGCCTGTGCCCTCCCATGCCACCTCTCACCTGGGGGTTGTCCATGTACCAGAGCAGGCAGTTGGCCTGTGTGTCCAGAATAAAGTACCTCCGCAGAAACTTGCCGCTGTTCTCATTCTCCTCGATGTCCAGAAACCCACAGATTCGGTTCTGCCGATCCACATAAGGCATTCCTGGGCTCTCCTCACATCACCCTGCGTGGCAGGAGGGCGGAAGGGAGAGGCTGTGAGAAGAAGGGCGAGGCGGGCGCCTTGCTCTGGCTGACACCTCTGCCAGCAGGGAGCCAGCACCCTTCCCACGGGCATCCTTCCTTCCCCAGGGCCCCGGACATCCCACCCCAACCAGACTCTGGAAACGTCACCAACTCCGTTCCACAAACGGTCACCAAAATCCATTAACGTGTATTCAACTAACTTCCCTGAGGCTCCACTAAGTGCCAGGCAGAGTGCGAAGCATCTTCACACTCACAGAGAATGTAAGCTCAGACTCTGGGTCAGGGGCCTGAGTTCTATTCCCAGTTCTGGCCCCTTACTGACTGTGTGGCCACAAACTGTCTAACCTTTCCAGGCCTCAGTTTCTGCCTCTGTAAAACGGGGATAGTAATGGGTCCCTTATGGCAGAAAGTGAGGAGGAACTAAAAAGCCTCTTGATGAAAGTGAAAGAGGAGAGTGAAAAAGTTGGCTTAAAGCTCAACATTCAGAAAACGAAGATCATGGCATCCGGTCCCATCACTTCATGGGAAATAGATGGGGAAACAGTGGAAACTGTGGCAGACTTTACTGGGGGGGCTCCAAAATCACTGCAGATGGTGACTGCAGCCATGAAATTAAAAGACGCTTACACTTTGAAAGAAAAGTTATGACCAACCTAGATAGCATATTGAAAAGCAGAGACGTTACTTTGCCAGCAAAGGTCCATTTAGTCAAGGCTATGGTTTTTCCAGTGGTCATGTATGGATGTGAGAGTTGGACTGTGAAGAAAGCTGAGCGCTGAAGAATTGATGCTTTTGAACTGTGGTGTTGGAGAAGACTCTTGAGAGTCCCTTGGACAGCAAGGAGATCCAACCAGTCCATCCTAAAGGAGATCAGTCCTGGGTGTTCATTGAAAGGACTGATGTTGAAGCTCCAATAGTT
>SJYQ01029605.1:3472-32292 GCA_006410935.1 Redunca redunca
TTTTCTTCCAAGGAGTAAGCGTCTTTTAATTTCATGGCTGCAGTCGCCATCTGCAGTGATTTTGGAGCCCCCAAAAATAAAGTCTGACACTGTTTCCACTGTTTCCCCATCTATTTCCCATGAAGTGATGGGACCAGATGCCAGGATCTTAGTTTTCTGAATGTTGAGCTTTAAGCCAACTTTTTCACTCTCCTCTCCATTATTAACAGTGATGCCCCAGAAGTGGTGAGGCAGCCCTCTAAGGCATCATACCAAGCAAATGTCAGTTTGTGGGTTTGTTCCAGCTGGTGATTTCAGCTTTGTGTGCTTGGTTAAGGTGTCTGCGAAGTAACTGTTGTCCTTTTTGCAATTAATATTTTGAAACAATGTGGCTATCTTACTCCCCACTAAACTTTTCCAAATTTTACCACCCATTGATGATTTTCTCTTTCATTCTACAGTTATTAGCTTGTGTTCTACAAACAGTTCTTTATTTATAATTCAGATTCCTGTATGGAATTTTTCGGTATGGACTGTCAAGGTGTTTTTTATTATTGTTGCAGAATCCAGGCTTTTATTCTCTGTACATCTATGCATAATTGTCAAAAGGGTACTTCCTGCTTAAAAAGAAACAATGTATTTTTATATCTTTTATAAAAAGTTGCCTATTTCAGTTTAAATATTCATGTTGTGGTAGCAAAATTATGAGGAATACAAGCAGAGATTTGCAGAACTCTAAAAACTCCCATTTCGGGACAACATCCTGGGACCTGCCCGTATTTGACAGTGTTCTGTTGTTAGAAATCACATCTATAAGGATCATTTCAAATTGTACAATATCATCTGCTTTACCACAGTTGCTGAGAAATAAGAAATCCTGACGGGGTTCTCAGAGCTTTCTGCCTTACACCAGTCTCATGAGGTGGATACTGCTGTTCTCCCCTACTTGCTGATGACAGAATTGAGGTGGAGAGATGTTAATAATTTGCCGAAGATGACACTGCTAGTGAGTGGTATAGCCCGGATTTCAGCCCATGCGTGTTGACGCTAAAGCCTGCTCTTACTCACATGGTCTCTGATTACATCTTGGAATAAGAACACCCACTGTGGAAGCCGCAGCACACTGATGGGGCCATTGTGTGGGTGGGCATGTTGCTCCCTGAACAGCTAATGAGAGGGGTCTTGGAGGCATCTGGTTTCGGTGCAGGCTCCCTCTCAAGCCCACTCGGCTGCAGCCACTTGGAGGACTGAGTGCCTTGCTGATTCACAGTGAGCCCCACCTGGGTTAGTCACGTTTTTGTAAACCAGTTTTCATTGACTTCTTTCTCCTTTCCCCCTCTGTCTTCCTAGGACTCTGCACTTCCCTGCAAGGAGAGAGAAGATGAACATGTTCATGGTGAGTAGAGCTTGTCTCTCTTGCTGTTAAAAATACCATTTTCGTACTCAGAGATTTTTCATGGATTTTTCTTTCTTTGTTTTTAATTGAACTATAGCTTTCCTGATTCTTGCTTTGTTTTTAATTGAAGTATAGCTTCCCTGATAGTTCAGTTGGTAAAGAATCCGCCTGCAATGCAGGAGACACTGGTTCAATTCCTGGGTCGGGAAGATCCGCTGGAAAAGGAATAGGCTACCCACTCCAGTATTCTTGGGCTTCCCTTGTGGCTCAGCTGGTAAAGAATCCACCTGCAATGCTGAAAACCTGGGTTCAATCCCTGGGTTGGGAAGATCCCCTGGAGAAGGGAAAGGCTACCCACTCCACTATTCTGGTGTAGAGAATTCCGTGGACTGTATAGTGCAAAGAGTTGGACACGACTGAGTGACTCTCATTTTTACTTTTCACTTTCATAGTTGATTGACAATGTTGTGTTAGTTTCAGGTACAGCAAAATGATTCAACTATACATATGTATATATATATTCAGATTCTTTTCCCTTACAGGGAAATATTTTGTAATAACAAAATACAGACTGTAGTTCCCTGTGGGTTTTTCTTACTCAAGGAGAGTCTAAGCCTGTGAGGACCTTCATGAGCCATGTGTGCTTTTTAAAAAAATTCCTATCTTATGTAATTAGTTTTGGTTTTAATGTTGGTTTTATTTCATCAATTTTTATTTCACAAGTAAAAGAAAAATTTAGGGACACGAAGAACATCTTCCACTTTAATGTTTCCCAGCTTACAAATTAGCTGCTTTTATATTTCTGTAATCTCTACATCATATGTATTCATAGCTGTGTATTTGTATTTATAACATAGTAGTAGTTGTATTAGTCGCTCAGTCATGTCTGATTCTTGGTGACCCCACGGACTGTAGCCTGCCAGGCTCCTCTGTCCATGGATTCTCCGGGCAAGAATACTGGAGTGGGTAGCCATTCCTTTCGCCAGAGGATCTTCCCAACCCAGGAATCAAACCCAGGTCTCCTGCATCGCAGGTAGATTCTTTACCATCTGAGCTACAGGGAAGTTCATTTATAACATAGATACAGTTTAAAAAACTTTTCTCATTTAATACTACCTAACATTCACTTTTCTTGCCTGGAAAATCCTATGGACGGAGGAGCCTGGAAGGCTGCAGTCCATGGGGTCGCTGAGGGTCGGACACGGCTGAGCGACTTCACTTTCACTTTTCACTTTCATGCATTGGAGAAGGAAAAGGCAACCCACTCCAGTGTTCTTGCCTGGAGAATCCCAGGGACGGGGGAGCCTGGTGGGCTGCCGTCTGTGGGGTCGCACAGAGTCGGACACGACTGAAGTGACTTAGCAGCAGCAGCAGCAGCAGCAACATTCACTTTTAATTGCTTTATCATGTTCCCAAAAACTTCAGTTCAGTTGCTCAGTCGTGTCTGACTCTTTGCGACCCCATGGACTACAGGATGCCAGGCTTCCCTGTCCGTCACCAACACCTGGAGCTTGCTCAGATTCATGTCCATCGAGTCGGTGATGCCATCAACCATCTCATCCTCTGTCGTCCCCTTCTTCTCCTGCCTCAGTCTTTCCCAGCATCAGGGTCTTTCCTAGTGAATGAGTTCTTCACATCAGGTGGCCATAGTATTGGAGTTTCAACTTCAGCATCAGTCCTTCCAATGAATATTCAGGATTGATTTCCTTTAGGATTGACTGGTTGGATCTCCTTGCAGTCCAAAGCACTCTCAAGAGCCTTCTCCAACACCACAGTTCAAAAGCATCAATTCTTTGGTGCTTAGCTTTCTTACGTACCTATTTTTAAACTATTCTTTATTCATAGACCTTTAGTTTAGGACTTCTACTGTTTTAAGAATGCTACAGTGACGATGTTCCTGATTTAACTTTTTTCTCAAAAAATATATTCTGAAAAATATTGCCTCTTTTTGCCCTGGACATACTAGATATGCAAAATTGAAGTGGTGTATTTTGTAAGTGGTGTCTTGAATGTTTTTTGGTAAAATAGCCAAATAAGGCACAGCAGGGTAAAACTGCCTCTTCACACAGAAAAAATAACTATTGGTAGTTTTCTTATGACAAGAGTGAGAGTCTGTCTTCCTGTGCTTGAATCAGACCCTGTGTATATTTTATTTACTGGTTTATTTGTTTTTCCATCTTGTACTGGGTTGGCCAAAAAGTTTGTTCAGATATTTCTGTATGGTGATACGGAAAAGCTGGAATGAACTTTTTTGGCTAACCCAGTATTTTGTTTTTCTTTTGATCGAAATAATCCATGACCTTAATTTTAAAAGTTAGGTGGTACTTCACTTGTCACTGCGTTGACACCTGGGAACAATTGTCTAAAGAGATATGTACTTGGTTTTATCTTTGTTTTAAATAAAAGGGTTGTGAAAAATGAGGAACCAATTCAGATTTATCCAGAAAACCAAGATTCTGGAGTCAGAGTATACCATTAGATAAGAGAAAGACAAACAGGGAAAGAAAGAGGGGTTTCATCTGAGGCCTGGCATGGCCTTTTGGTTAATTCCCTCATATGACCCTCCTCCTTACCTGGTTCCTACTTCAGTGAGAGGCAGGTGCCATCATATACTGCCGGGCCTAAATTATTAAATGTTGCTGGGACAATTGATGATTGTAACTAAAAAGTGAAGTGTTTTGGGGACTTCCTTTTATGGCTCAGCTGGTAAAGAATCCACCTGCAATGCAGAAGACCTGGGTTCAGTCCCTGGGTTCTGAAGATCCCCTGGAGAAGGGAAAGGCTACCCACTCCAGTATTCTGGCCTAGAGAGTTTCATGGACTATATATAGTCCATGGGGTCATAAAGAGTCAGACACAACTAAGCGACTTTCATTTGGTGGTCCAGTGGTTAAGACTCTGCACTTCCACTGCCATGGCCTGGGTTCAATCCCTGGTCAGGAAACTTAAGATCCCACAAGCTTCAAGGCATGGCCAGAAATAAAAAGTCAAGGCTTTTTGGTTCAGGATGCAGCAGTTAGAATTCTAGGGAGTCTATTTAGGAGTTCACTGGGAACACCAGGTAAATACACAAAGCTTTCTTCTTCATAGCTGCACTTGCAGTGAGGCTAAGGAAAGTCAGTGTGATGTTGGCAGGATGGAAGGAGGGGGCTGAGAAGTCTACACATTGCACAGGAGCCAGAGCAACTTCTTATCATCCTCCTCTCCTTCCTGGTGCTGCCCCTCTTCCACTGGACACTGGCTATAAGATTGAGCTGAGATTGTTTGTTGTAGGAGGCAGTGACCTTCAAGGACGTGGCTGTGGCCTTCACAGAGGAGGAGCTGGGGTTACTGGACTCAGCCCAGAGAAAGCTGTACCAGGATGTGATGGTGGAGAACTTCCGGAACCTGGTCTCAGTAGGTGAGGACAACCTTTCTCTGCAAGTGTCTTGTGACCTTGGTGTTTCAAGGCTCTGGGGCTCTTGAGATGGTTCCCTGAGTTTGGAGACCAGACTTTCCCAGTTCCAATGGGACATGAGAGGCTATCTCTGGTCTTTCTAAACAGTGTGTTTCAGGTCTTTTTCTTTTTTTGGTCAAAGAACAGTAAATGAACAGTATCCTGCTGTACCTTGTCTGTTCTTTTTCAGATTTCACTCATGTCCCATCAGTGGCAGTCCCATTAGTGGATTATAAAGCCAACTTATCAAGCCTAACATGCCTTTTTTAATGAAATCAAATGTTAGAGAAAATATCAAAAGCTTCTTAGGAAGAATAGATCATGCTGCAGCAAAAACCCTGGTTGATGCATGAATGGTCTGAGAGCCGGTGGGAACAGATTTTAGGAAAAAAGACATTGGTCAGAAATAGGTCATTCAGCCTTCATTTTAGTAATGCATATTCCTACATATGTGTCTGAGTCATGAAATAAATGCTACTTCTTCAGTGGGTCATGGTACAAAGTTTGAAAAACAGGGCCTTCAGTATCTATTTTTGAAACAAATTATTTGTTTATTGTTGTTATAATCAAGGCAAAATCTCTTAAAACAATTAGCCTTGATAATGGAAATATAATCAGTACCATTTTACAGTTTGTCCTCTGCTGTTCAGACATCACTCTTCAGTATCTTAAATATACAGTTGGAAACTCAAATTTCCAGTAAACTGTACCTCTGACATGTTCATTTTAACTTGCAACTCTGCATGTTCTCATTCTTCAAAAGAGATACAAAACATATAGAAAGAGAAGAGAGGCTTTGGATGATGAATTCAGTGACCCAGATAGAAATTTAGGTAAGCACCAAGCAGTTGTTCATTCTCACGGGTAACTCTCCATGTGTTGTGCTTCTTGCCAGCCCTGTGCCGTCCATCACCTGGTCGCAATGGGACATCTCTTTCCCTGGTTATTGCATAGTCTATACTGGTCACCTGCTCCCACCTTTCCCCTCCTACAGTTCATTCTTGAAGTGGCGAAGGGATCCTTTGTAACTTTAAATCAGATTATGTTAGTTGTCTGTTCAAAATTCTTTTATGGCTTGTTTTACTCAGAATGAAAACCACTTAAAGCAACTTCTGGAATCCTCTAATGGTCTGCTTTTCGACCCCACCACCTCGCTGAGTACCTCTCCTCTCCTCCTCCTGACTGTCTCCTTTCCATCTCCATCATCCTCCCTACTGTCTCAGACCTGCCAAGGATGTATCTCCTTGTCCTCTCTGCCTGGAATACTCTTTCACCTGTAATCCTTCAGGCCTATGTACTTACCTCAGGTCACTCACCTTCAAGAGGAAGAGAGGGCTGTCCTTGGACCACCCTATAGAAAATCCAGTCCTCTCTTTCTTTCTCTGCCTTGCCTTGTTTGATCTCTGAGCACTGATCTTCACTCGTGTACATACATTTTGGTTCACCTGTTTGTCACTTCTCTCCCTTCCCCTGGAGGGTATTCTAGGAATGGAGGAATTTGTCACTGTTGTTTTTTAATATTGATTTCTTTATTTGGCTGTGCCAGTCTTAGTTGAGGCATGCTGGATTTTCAGTCTTCATTGCCTATGTGAGATCTAGTTCCCTGAGTAGAGATCAAACCCAGGCCACCTGCATTGGGAGTGTGGAGTCTTAGCCACTGGACCACTAGGGAAGTCCCCATAGTAGAGGAATTTGGTCTGTTCCATTTATAGCTTACAAGAATAAGTGCTTAGAATAGCCTTGGTACATGACAAGGACTCTAAATATTTGTTGAATAAATGGATGAGTCAATGGATAGAGAAATTTGCCTACCACTTAAATAGCCAATGGCTGGTGAACAAATCTGAGTGAATAGGGATATTGCAAAATGTTTTTGAGTCTTCAAACGAATTCCTAGCCTAATTCTCAGAGAAGGAAATGGCAACCCACTCCAGTACTCTTGCCTGGAAACTCCCATGGATGGAGGAACCTGATAGGCTGCAGTCCCTGGGGTCACTAAGGGTTGGACATGACTGAAGCGACTTAGCAGCAGCAGCAGCCTAATTCTAACTTCTCAGGTCCCATGGTGTATATGTGGGTGTTTGCCTTTCTGTGCAAGTTGACCCTCATCAACTTGAGCAGACACATACATAGAACCTGTAATTGTAACCAAACTGAGTGAATGCTTTTCCTGTGACTTTCCTTTAGCCATTAGTAGCAAGCATATTCATTCAGGGAGAAAATTTTTTTTTGAATGAAGAATTCTTATGTCTACTTCTTAGGTTGCTTTTCATAAAAGGAAAAAAAAAATTCTATTTCCTTATCCATCATGTCCAGGGGGAAAAGGTCTCAGAAAATAGCTAACTGGTGAGTTAGTCTTGCCCTGAAAAGATTTTCCCAGCTCTGTCCCATCTCCTTCCTCCCAAGCCCACCTCAATAACAAGAAATGGATCTTAGGTTGTTACTTCTACAAACATTTTGTTTGTGTGGCAATTTGTATATATCCTTTAGAAGGGATTTCAGATCGTTTGCCTTGACTGACGATTCTTTGACACTGTCTAGTCTTTCTAAGGAGAAGGCGATGGCAACCCACTCCAGTACTCTTGCCTGGAAAATCCCATGGATGGAGGAGCATGGTAGGCTGCAGTCCATGGGGTCACGAAGTCGTGTACGACTGAGCAACTTCACTTTGACTTTTCACTTTCATGCATTGGAGAAGGAAATGGCAACCCACTCCAGTGTTCTTGCCTGGAGAATCCCAGGGACGGGGGAGCCTGGTGGGCTGCCATCTGTGGGGTCGCACAGAGTCGGACACAACTGAAGCTACTTAGCAGCAGCAGCAGCAGCAGTCTTTCTAAATACTTATCATAAGCTACAGAATTTATTCCCACCTCACTCATAAACTGCCTTCTTCACTTTGGAAATCATTCTTGTTAAAGGCCAATGTATTTATGTCCAAAATTTTTCCATGCTGTGGTTATTTTTTTAAAAAAAGCAGCCAGTTTGTTTTCTTAATATTTATTTATGTATTTGGCTGTGCCAGGTCTTAGTTGTGGCATGTGGCATCTCTAAGTTGCAACAGGTAAACTCTTGGTTACAGCATGTGAGATCTAGTTCCCAAACAGGGATCAAACCTGGAACCCTTGCACTGGGAACTGGACCACCAGGGAAGTCCTTTCCGTGCTGAGACATCATTCTTCCCTAGCCTGTAAATGTTGATTCCTGCTGTATGGGGATGTGGAGCCATATTAGGCTATACAGCTACCTCAGAAGGATCCAGTGTATAGGTTTCAGATTATGACACTGATGTGCTGCCTACTGCACTAAGAAGCCAGAGTATTGTATAGGTTTTTGTGCTTTTTTTCACCCCCCACTGATTCTACCCCCTTGGTGTACTGCTGCCTGTGCAGCATTTCGGCTTTTCAGCACGCTGTACTTTCCACTGCTTTTCCTCTGTCAGACACCTTCTTTCTGAAAGCTCTTTTGCTTCTCTGACTTGATTCAGAGATAATCTGGAATTCAACATTGTTGAGCATCCTGGAAATCAAACTGGGGTTCACCTGTACATGCCTTTCTTGAGCCCTAACTTAACTGCCAAACATTGTGAAACCTGTGAGCACAGCAAAATGCTTGACTGTCTTGATACTTTACTGTGATAGGAGCAATATGTAATTTTTGAAAGATGCTGTAAATAGTAAGTCAGATAGCATTTTGTTTTACATGGTTTTCATTACTGTTAAGTATTTGGGAGTTTAATGGACCATCTCTTGGTTGCTGTCAGTATATAAACCTGAGAACTTTATTTGTGGGGAAAAAGATAAGTCGAACCATGCTGGGGTTCATTAAAGTCTCATAGTGTGTCTTAAGTGTGAAATCTTGACTCTGAACAAAGCTTTCACCTGTCCACATCTCTCAATTCTCTGTCGTTATAGAAGAAAACAATCAAAGTGAGTTGAAGGCCGTTCAAGAGAGAGGATTACATGAAGAGCTTTCCTGCTGGCAAATCTGGCAACAAATTGCGAATGACTTGACCAGATGTCAAGACTCCATGATAAATAGTTGTCAGTTCCGCAAACAAGGTTATTCCCTGCACCAGGGTGGGGCAGGACTATCTATTCAAATTTCTGAAGATGAGAACTATATATTAAATGAAAATGCAGGTGGTCCCGGTGATACTGGAAATCCAAGGTTTGCATCTTTGAGAACCCGGAATACTTGGAGCAAAAGTTCCTTGACTGAGTCACAGAATTATTGGAATAGATACCAGGAAATTGCCACACAAAATGAACTGTGTCAGTGTGAAGAGGATGTTGACAGCGTTGGTCGGGTTTCATACCACCTTGATGATCAAGGAGTACACAAGAATGAAAAGTCTTATTGCCACAATGATTATAGAAAAGACAGCACAAAGGTTTCCACATTGGATCAGAATAGTATGATTCACACAGGACAAAAACCTTACCAGTGTAATGAATGTAAAAGAACCTTTCCCAGCCTTTCTACCTTTGATCTTCACCAGCAGTTACTCTCAAAAGACACATCTCACATGTGCAATGAGTGTGGAAAAGGCTTCTGTTATAGCTCAGTTCTTCATATTCATCAGAGAGTTCACATAGGAGAAAAATGCAGTGTGTGTGATGAGTGTGGAAAGGAATTCCATCAGAGCTCACAACCGCAAACTCATCAGAAAGTCCACAGCGTAAAGAAACCATTCACATGTGAGGAATGTGGGAAAGGCTTCAGTCGTCGATCAGCACTTACTGTTCATTGTAAAGTCCACACGGGAGAGAAACCTTACAGTTGTGAGTGTGGCAGCGCCTTCGGTCAGGCCTCCCACCTTCAGGACCATCAGAGAGTCCACACTGGGGAGAAGCCATTCATATGTGATGCATGTGGTAAGAGCTTCAGTCGGAATTCACACCTTCAGTCCCACCAGAGAGTCCATACAGGAGAGAAACCGTACAAATGTGAGGAGTGTGGGAAGGGCTTCATTTGTAGCTCAAATCTATACATTCACCAGAGAGTCCACACAGGAGAAAAACCCTACAAATGTGAGGAATGTGGAAAAGGCTTTAGTCGGCCTTCAAGTCTTCAGGCCCATCAGGGAATCCACACTGGAGAGAAGTCATACATATGTAACGTGTGTGGTAAAGGCTTTACTCTGAGTTCAAACCTTCAGGCACATCAGAGAGTCCACACAGGGGAGAAACCATACAAATGTGAGGAGTGTGGGAAGAACTTCAGGAGGAACTCCCATTATCAAGTTCATCTGGTCGTCCACACAGGAGAAAAACCCTATAAATGTGAAGTGTGTGGGAAGGGCTTCAGTCAAAGTTCGTATCTTCAAATCCATCAGAAGGCCCACAGCGTAGAGAAACCCTACAAATGTGAGGAGTGCGGGCAGGGCTTCAATCAGAGCGCACGACTTCAGATCCACCAGCTGATCCATACTGGGGAGAAACCATACAAATGCGAAGAGTGTGGGAAGGGATTCAGTCGTAGAGCAGATCTTAAAATTCACTGCAGAATCCACACTGGAGAGAAACCGTATAATTGTGAGGAGTGTGGAAAAGTCTTCAGGCAGGCCTCAAATCTCCTGGCCCATCAGAGAGTCCACAGTGGGGAAAAGCCATTCAAATGTGAAAAGTGTGGCAAGAGCTTTGGTCGGAGTTCACACCTTCAAGCCCACCAAAAAGTCCACACTGGAGAGAAGCCATACAAATGTGAAGAGTGTGGGAAGGGCTTCAAGTGGAGCCTGAACCTCGACATGCATCAGAGGGTCCACACAGGAGAGAAACCATATAAGTGTGGGGAGTGTGGGAAGCACTTCAGTCAGGCCTCAAGTCTTCAGCTTCATCAGAGTGTCCACACTGGAGAGAAGCCCTACAGATGTGACGTGTGTGGTAAAGTCTTCAGTCGGTCTTCACAACTGCAGTCTCATCAGAGAGTCCACACAGGGGAGAAACCTTACAAGTGTGAGATATGTGGTAAGAGCTTCAGTTGGCGCTCCAATCTAACAATTCATCAAAGAATCCATGCTGCTGATAAATCCTATAAAAGTCATAAGGGTGGGAAGACCATCAGAGATTCAACTTAGGAGGAAAGTTCTATAAAGTGATTTTTTTAAAAATTCAAGTGTCATGTGAATTTTTCCTGTTGTCAAGTTCAAAAGGAAAAAAAAAAATCATTTGTTTCATTAAAAAGTCAGCATTTTAACCATAGCTCAACATGTCCTAGTAGTCAGAAGGCCACATAACAGAGATCCCTTATAAGGGGTATAGTAAAGGCTTCAGTTCAACTTTGACCTTATTATTAAATATTACTCAGAGAAGAAGACTTAGTATGATTTTATCAGGCCTTGTACAAAAGTATGATGGATGGGTCAAAACTAATGCCCATTAGAACTTGATGTCCAATAGTCTGTCCAGAATGCAGAGACTTTGTTCTGAATTTGCATAGTCTGACCATGGCCAAGTAATACTTCATGTGAAAGTTGCTCAGTCATGTCTGACTCTTTGCGACCCCGTGGACTATACAGTCCATGGAATTCTCCAGGCCAGACTACTGGCTGGAGTGGGTAGCCTTTCCCTTCTCCAAGATATCTTCCAACCCAGAAATCGAACCCAGGCCTCCTGCATTGCAGGTGGATTCTTTACCAGCTGAGCCACAAGGGAAACCCGTAATACTTCATAGGTGCTCAATATTTGTTAAATTAGTAAATGAAAAATATTTTATAAATTATATTGCAATCATGCTCAAAATTTCATAAAAAGTTTTATTCAGAACAGGTAATTAAATGTGGCCTTAAAAGTAGTTCAGAGAGACAAAGAGTTAAAAGTATAAGTAAACAACTCAGTACTGCCGTCTGCAGTATTAATTTGACATTGTCCCATTTTGATTAGCTCCTCTTGTCTGCCTAGCCTTGCTTCCAGTTGTATCTTAAGATACCGTCTTGGAGTTTGTCTAGTATTCTGTCAGATTTATACAGTACAAATTCAGTTACTTTTTGTGACAGTATGAAATGAAGTGAAAGTTGCTCAGTCATGTCCAACTCTTTGCAATTCTCTAGGCCGGAATACTGTGGGTAGCCTTTCCCTTCTCCAGGAGATCTTCCCAACCCAGGGACTGAATCCAGGTCTCCTACATTGCAGGAGGATTCTGTACCAGCTGAGCCACAAGGGAAGCCCTTGTGAGAGTATAGACTTACTGAAAAACGGATTGTTAATCTTGCAGTGCAGAAAACATACTATTGATTCTTTTTTCAAGTCAGAGTTATTAATGACAGTGACAAAGGACAAACATTTCTAGTAAATGAATCGATTGTTGGTTTTTTATTCTTCACATTTCCATGTAGGCTTTGATAGTCTTCCAAAGGTCTTAGTGTTAATTTTGATCAAGACTTCCAAAGTTAAGAAGAGACGCTGTTTATAAAGTAGATGACTTTCATCAAGTTCTCTACCCCATTACTACTCCTTCCTGGCCTGAAATAAAAGGAAAAAAAATTATTTGTTGGAAGTTGGTCATTTCGTCAAATACGTTGATTCAGTGACTGACTTGCACACTTTTCCTAGCGATGGATTGAAAAATTGCTTTTTGAAGAGAAGTTGGCAAATATATATCAAAATACAGGATATGACTTTGATGATACAGAAATCATAGAAATGGAACTTACAATTAAAGAGAGTCAAGTAGAAAAGGTGAGTAGCACATCAAGTATGCTGCTAAATTTTATAAAAGTGAAATAAATATCCAGTAGGAGTTTTATTTAAATTTTGGTATATGAAACCAGATCTAGAGAAATGATGTCCAAGACTCAGGGCAAAAGCATGTCACAGGCTGATGTTTTAGGGACATCACACAGTTTAAATGTGTGTTTTTTAATCCATCCTGTCATCTGTAAAAGGATATTCACCCTCAGGTAAACAGTGACAGGATTTTCAGAGAGTTTCTGCATTTTAAATTCCATATTTTAAAATTTTTATTAAGCATCAATTTTACAGTAAAATACTGTGATATTTATAGCACTGTAGGTAGTAAAACTATGTAAAACAAAATTACTAAACATACTAATCCCTCACAGTTAAGAAAATGTATATATAGCCCAAGTTAAGGAATAGAACTCTGGGAATCAATTATAAAAAAATTTATATGGTTGTTCAAAGATACAGAATATCAGCTAGTATAACTATATATTTTTGTAACTAATGAAGTTTAGGCATAAATCCGTACAGCCCAGAAGATTATTTTAATTCCAACAGTAGAAATTAATACGTCTTAGTTCTGTTTCTTACTGGGCTGATGGATGGATAATCCAGAGTACTGGCTTGTCCTTTCAAGTGCTTGGTCTGATTAGGAAAGTAACTGGTTCATTCGAGGTACTGTAACCCAAAGAACCTTGAGCTATGGGGGGAAAGGAATTTAGGAAATGAGTGTTTTAATTGTTTACCAAGGTAACACTGATTGGGCAAACCTGAAGATAAAGAGTCAATATATGTAAGTCTTGGAGGTAGAATTTATCAGATTCCCTAAGGAAAAGATGTGCTTAGGGAAAGAACATAGCCTGATGGGAACAACCTGTTGAGATTTGAATACTATTTCCTAGTTCTTAGTTCATTTTTCACTGATGTTTAACACTTGTTTGGTTAAAGAACTTTACTCAGCAAAAATGAGTATGTATATAATGTGAGAGGCAGGTTTCTCAGATTCATTTCCTAGAGCACACCTTCATATGAGTATGAAAGTCCATGCTACCTTAAATTGCATTAGATGTTATATTTTGTTTTGAGTAGATATCAAAATAGCCCACCAGCTCTCAAGGTAATTTGTATAGTTTAGTGAGTTAAGTCAAGGGCTGGAAAACTGCCTTTTAAGTTTGGCGGTTTTTTGTTTGTTTGTTTGTTTTGCCACAGCTGTCTGCATATGGGATCTTCATTCCCCATCCAGGGAAGTCTTTGCTATTTCATAGCTCTCTTCACTCACTTCCATCTACTTACTGTAGTTTTTGTTATTTTTTAAATTACCAAGGGGCTATTTTTTTCATTTTAATAATTAGCTTATGTATTAGTATATGCTTTCAAAATCCCGCATTTCTTCCTAATTATGTATTTAAAATTCCCATTCTGATAGTGAGTTTTCCTCCTTGTAGTTCTGTCAGTTTTGCTTTTCCAAGTTTGCTTTATATTGTATGTGAACCCATTCTTGGTAGTTTGAAATTTATAAACTTTGTATATTTTATAATGTTTTTTTCTTCAAGGACTACTTTGCCCTATATTATTTTTAAATTATAGGAATAACTTGAAACCTTGGATAATGCTATCTTTCCTGGAGAGAATTGTCATTTGTTCCCTTTAAGTGCTTGAGTGTCAGTAGCTCAGTCGTGTCTGACTCTTGGTGACCCCATGGACTGACTGTAGCCCGCCAGGCTCATCTATGGAATTCTCTAGGCAAGAGTACTGGAGTCGGTTGCCATTTCCTTCTGCAGGGGATCTTCCCAACCCAGGGGTCGAACCTGGGTCTCCCGCATTGCCGGCAGATTCTTTACCATCTGAGCCACCAGGGAAGCCGGGACTTAAGTGCTTGAAGATACTGAAAGAAAAGATTCGCGCTAATCCGATTTCAAGTAATTGAGGTGATTTAGAGTTTGGTTTTAGTCTCCACCCTATGTACTTATTCCTATAGGCAGTTCTCTCGGTTTTACTACCGACTTCTCTTCCCTACCCCGACCTCCTCTCAAGCCCCTTGAACGTGGCTAAAGTGATGCTCAGCTTTCAATACTAGAATGATTGGGATTCTCAAGAAAGACAGCAGCTCCAAACGGAACAACTTCGCCAAACTCCACACTGGCCTTCTAGAGTTCAATACCTAGAAGTTCAGGGTATTCGGAAGTACTTCCACTTCAGGGGGCGGGGCCGTGGCCGTCATTTCTCTAGGGCATTCTGGGACGTGTAGTCTGAGGTCCGTGTAGCACAGAGCACTTCCGTTATGGACGGCTGGAGCATTCTGGGAAGTGGTCCACGGGCTATCTCCAGTCGATAGGCGGTGCTCTCGCTGTAGGAGGGATTGGCTACCTCCCACTTTGTCTTTGGGTAAAGGTGTCTTCAGTTCCCGGGCCTGGCTAATCTTGGTGGTGGAGCCAGCGAGTCTCTGACCCTCGTCCTCAGAGAGAGTAAGAGAAACCGCGGCCGGCTGCAGAGTTTGTGTTCCTCTCCGCTGAGCCTCCACTTCAGAGAAGTTCCCGTAGCCCCAACTTGGGGACTGATCGTCAGGTTTGAAGGTCTCCCGGGGCTTCAATTGGCCTCCCTCAACTACAGTCAGTTCTGCCACTTCCTAGGGTATAATTTTGTGCTAGTTACTTACTCTGTCCTGGCCTCATTATCCGCATTATTAAAGTAGTGTCATTCAGTTCTGTCGCTCCGTAGTTGTTCAGGTCTTTGCGACCCCGTGGACCGCAGCATGCCAGGCTTCCCTGTCCATCACCAACTCCCAGAGCCTCTCAGACTCATGTGCTTTATCAAGCCTGGCATTTTGTATGATGTACTCTGCATATAAGTTAAATAATCAGGATGACAATATATACAGCCTTGACTACTCCTTTCCCAATTTTGAGCCAGTCCGTTTTTCCATGTCCAGTTGCTTCTTAACCTGCATACAGGTTTCTCAGGAGGCAGGTAAAGTGGTCTGGTATTCCCATCTCTTTAGGAAGTTTACAGTTTGTTGTGATCTACAGAGCTTAGTGTCTTAGAAAATTTTCATGCATATCAGAAGGTTAGTGAAAGGATCCAAAAGCATTGGGTTTTTTATGAAATTGCTATAAGAAAAAGGACAGGAAAAGTTCAAATTCAGTAACTCTCTGATTACAATGGCCCTGATTGCATCGAAAAACTGATCACACGGTCTACGAAATTNTCCGTGCCCCTACTTTCATCCTCTGTAAGACTGCGAGAGATATGGTCACTACGGGTTAGTGTTGTGGTTAGATTCAAGTGAGATCACACGTGTCAGCAGCTTCGAATACTGGCGGCACCACGGGTAGGCTTTTGCTATTGATGCAGTTAATTTTCCCAGGAGCACCGTTTTGACTGGATGCCCCAGGGAAGATGCCCAGGAGCGATGGCATGGCCTTTCTGTCCGGAGACAGCTCTGATCTCTTTCTTTAGGAAGCACTGAGTCACCCCGCGCTCGTGCCTCGGAATGTCCGCTGCCGTTTATACAGGAAACATGAGACGAACACAGTCGTTCTGTCCCACCGCATCGTTTTCATCGCCCGTCCTGAATCCGGAAAGCGGGGAAAGGAAGGACTTCCTGCCTCCTCAGAGCATAGCCGCAGGTACATACTAATGAAGGGTCTTTCTTGGTCGGTCATCTGTTTTCAGTTAATTAGGTTTCCTTCACTCAATAAATTACCACTAGGAAAACGTTCAGTTATCTATTGAATACATCTGAGAATGTTTAATATGCTTGTTAATATGTGCGTATTTCTACCATAAATGTTTTCAAATAAATAAATATTTTAAAAATATAAAACATTTTATTTACTTTAGGTTTTAAATATTTAAAAAATTTTTTGAGGTATAGTTGATTTACAAGGTTGTGTTAATTTCTGCTGTATAGCAAAGTGACTCAGTTATATTTTTTTTATTATAATTATCACCGAATATTGAATACATTTCCCCGTGCTACACAGTAGGACCTTGTTTACCCATTCTGTACATAATAGTTTGCATCTACTAATCCCAAACTCCCAATCCTCCCCTCCCCTAATGTTCCCCCCACCTTCATAAAGAACAGTTTGTTCTTTATGAGCCTGTTTCTGTTTCATGAATGTGTGTCATACTTAGGATTCCACATATAAGTAATGTCATATAGTGTTTACCTTTTTCTTTTTGGCTTCGTTTAGTATTATAATCTCTAGGCCCATCCATGTTGCTGCAAATGGCATTGTTTTGTTCTTTTTAATGTCTGAGTAATATTCCTTTGCATATGTATACACAACATGTACTTTATCTATTCATCTGTCAATGGATATTTAGGTGGTTACCAGGTCTTGGCTGTTGTGGGTAGTGCCGCTGTGAACATTGGGATGCATGTATCTTTTCAAATTATAGTTTTATCTGAGTGTATGTCCAGGAGTGGAATTGTTGGATTATATGGCAACTCTGCTTTTAGTTTTCTGAGGAATCTGCATTTTGTTTTCCAGGTGGCTTCACTAGCTTACATTGCCACCAGTAGTGTAAGTGGGTTTCCTTTTCGCTACACTCTCTCCAGCATTTATTGTTTGTAGACTTTTTAATGATGGACATTCTGACCAGTGCGAAGTGGTACCTCATTGTAGTTTTGATTTGCATTTCACTAATAATTAGTGATGATGAGCATCTTATCATGTGCCTTTTAACCACCTGTATATCTTCTTTGGAGATGTCTATTTAGGTCTTCTGTCCGTTTTTTGATTGGGTTGTTTGCTTTTTTTGAAATTTATTTTTATTTTATTTTGTATTTTGGGCTGTACCTCACAGCTTGCAGGGATCTTGGTTTCCCAACCAGGGACTGAAACTGGGTCACGGCAGTGAGAGCCTGGAATCCTAACCACTGGACCTCCAGGGAAGTCCTCCTGTTGTTTGCATTTTTGATATTAAGCTGTATGAGCTGTTTGTATATTTTGGAGATTAATTCCTCATCGGTCACATCATTTGCAGACATTTCCTCCCATTCCATAGGTCGTCTTTTCATTTTGTGTATAGTAGGAGCAGAAATCTTCACAGTAGGGATACTGCGTGTTGTTGTGAAGGTTGTTCTTTGTCCGTTGACTGCAGTCTGGCTGACAGTCTTCTTAGTAGCTGCAGTCTACTCTGAGCTCTGTTTACCAAGCTATGTGGGTGTATCTGCCTTGGAGCATGCATGTTCATGCATAATTCCTGCAAAGTTCCACATGGGGTCATGAAAGCCGTGGCCTGCATCTCATGGCTTCTTTGTCCTTCCCCAGTTATGCCTTCTCAGGACTCTGACTTTCCCCAGAAGGAACATGAGAAAATGACCGAGTTTCAGGTAAGTAAGGCATTGCTTTCTGTCTTCTAAGGATTTTATTTCTTAGAGATTAGAGACATCTTTGTCCGTAATCTTCCTTAGAAAGCTTAATGAACACAACACATCTTGACTGCACACTGTGTGCTGGGCTGTGCGTTTTGTTTTATCATCTTCTTTGCTTCGCAAAGCAATCTTTGAAAAAATTAGGGAAACTTAAAAGAGACAAACATAATTTACAGTGCTCCCCTCCTTACCAACTAGCTGTTTTCTCTCTCATTTTCCTTTTTCATAGGCATTAATGACTATATATTTGCAATATTAGAACTGATGGGATATACTTATTTATTTATTTAGAATTTTATTGTGTAACTGATTTATTGGCTGTGCTAGGTCTTTGTTGCTACACACTGGCCTTCTCTAGTTGTGGCAAGAGGGGGCCACTCTCTACTTCTGGTGTATGGGCTTAGTTGCCCCACGGTATGTGGAATCTTCCCAGACCAGGGATCGAACCCATGTGCCCTGCATTGGGGGGCAAATTCTTAACTACTGGACCACCAGCGAAGTCCAGTGAGGTGTACGTGTAAGCATTTAAAGGTTTAATATCTCTAATTCTTACCAAAATTAGCCACACAAACTAAGACCCAATTGGAATATGAATAAAAGAAATTAATAGATGTGTCAAAAAAAGGAAAGTAGATTTATGAAGAAAATAATGATCATTAATAACTCAATGTGTGAAAATGTTAATAAATCTTTCTATTTATTTATTTCTCTCAGATTCTTGAATTTTTTTTGTTTCATTTTTTAAGGCTTTCAGTTTAGTTCAGTCGCTCAGTCATGTCTGACTCTTTGCAACCCCATGAACCACAGCACGCCAGCCCTCCCTGTCCAATGGTTAAGAATTTGCCTTAACAAAATGAAATGAAAGAGATTATAATAAAACTGCTTGTTCAGATTTATTGAGCACTTATTATGTTCCAGGCACCAGTGTAAGTGATTTACATGTATTCATTAATATGATCCTTTTAAACACCTTGTGATTTAGATACCATTATAGAGAGGAAATTAAGATAGTGAGAGGTGAGGGAATTTGCCCAGTATCCTGTAATTAAAGCCTTGAAGTGTGAACTTAGCCTATGCCTTCACCAGCTGTGCATGCAGCAGTTTCTGGATGTGGCTCATGCCTTTAAAGCACAGACCAGAAGCTGTGCACCTGTCCTGGAGGGTTACTGATGGCCCATGACCTTTGCAGACGTTAAAAACAGTGATGGAGTGGGGCAGTAGGGAGGTGACAACACTGACACTGAGAGAAAGAGACAAGTGTTGGGACTGAAAACTGCCTGGAGTCCCTCCAAACCAGTAACCATTCTTGGGGTTCATCTTCTTTATCCTGCTTGATGCTGTCCTTTCAGTGGAGGTCATAAGATTGAGTTGACGCATGTTTGATGTAGGAGGCTGTGACCTTCAAGGATGTGGCTGTGGTCTTCACTGAGGAGGAGCTGGGCTTGCTGGACTCAGCCCAGAGGAAGCTGTACCAGGATGTGATGGTGGAGAACTTCCGGAACCTGGTCTCAGTGGGTGAGGACGGGTGCCCTGTGAACCTGAACCTCATCCCCCTTGAGAGTCTCTGATCCTTCTTTGTTTGAAGGGTTGGACCTTTTAGCCAATTTTTTTTTTTTTTAACTGAAGGTTAGTTTTATAGTTACTATTTTGTTGTTTTTGTGGTTTAGTTGCTAAGTCGTGTCCAACTCTTTTGTGACCCCCACAAACTATAGCCCATCAGGCTCCTCTGTCCATGGGATTTCCCAGGCAAGAATACCGGAGTGGATTGTCATTTCCTTGTCCACCTTGGACCTTTTGAAATGTTTCCCTGACCTGGAAGACAGATGTTTCTAAATCACAGGTTTCTCTGATCCCTGTCTACTTGGGCAAAATTCTGTCCAGGGGTGATTTTGCCTCCCTGGGGATGTTTAATGATGTCTGGAGATAGTTTTGATCGTCACAGCTGAGGGAGGGGTGCTACTGGCATCTAGTGGCTGGCGATGCGGTTAAACCTCCTCCAGTGCACAACATAACCCCCACCACACAGAATAGCCAGTCCAGAATATCAGTAGTGCCTGACTGAAAAACTGTTTTAGATGAACTAGAAATAAGCAGCTTAGCTTCTATACTTTGTCAAATATTTTGGTGGATCATGGAGTCACCTTAGCTTATTGTACTGGGATTATTTTTTTTCTATAATATAGAATAAGAATAGAAACTGTCAGAATTCCTTATCAAGACCCACTCACATTGCAGCAAAACTCATGACCATTTGCATTAAGTAGTGTGAGAATGTGGGAAATATGATAAAAACAGACATTGACTAAATCTGATTTTATCTATATATAGTCATGAACTAGGTTATGACATTTCTTTTTTTTTTAATTGAAGTATAGTTGATACATTAATTCAATGTTGTGTTATTTTCAGGTGTATAGCAAAGTGTCACAGTTGTATATACGTATTCTTTTTCAGTTTTTTTCCCTTGTAGGTTATGACAAAACATTGAGTGTAGTTCCCTAAGTTTATTTCTTATTACAGTTCATAATCAGAAAGTTTTAGAAATATCACTCAAGGGTTATAGAATTTGGACAAAGATCTCTTTTAGCGGTGTGTTCACCTTAAATATATAAATCTGGCTTTTCCTAGGACATCTTCCCTTCAAAGCAGATATGGTATCCCAGTTGGAGACAGAAGAAAAACTGTGGACAGTGGAGAGGGAAACCCAAAGAAATGGGCATTCCAGTGAGATCCACTCAGCTGTTACTTCAGGTATTAGTTAATCTGCTTCTCTCCACATCCGTGCTGTCGCCTCTTGCCTGTGACAGCAGCCTCCGCACTGGTCTCCCTGCTTCCACCCTTGCACTCCTGTAATCTCACATAGTAGCCAGATTGGTTCTTTAGAAAGGAGGTAAGACCACGCCATTCCTCTGCTCGAAACTTCCAAGGCCTCCCGTCTCACTCAGAGACCTTCCAGTGAACTGCAGGACCCTACCTGGCCTGGCTTTCTCACCAAGTTCCTCTCTGATCATCCAGCCGTTGACCCTTGCTTTCATCACCCCTGCCATCCTGGCCCTTTTTGGAGTATGCTCTTCTGTTTCCTGGCCTTCGACTTGCTCTCTGCCTCGGTGTCCAGGCCCCCAGCCATTCCCTTACTCACTCAGGTCTTTGCTCAAATCTCATCTCATCAGACAGCCCTTCTGTGTCTGCCCCATTTACTGTCCCATCCTCTCCCCATTCTGCATGCCTTCACCGTCTTAATTTGTGTCTAAGCACTGATCACCTCCTGACCCAGTAACCTGTCTTTATTTCCTTGTTCATCACCTGTCTCCATGTGAAAGTAAGAATTTGGGCAGCTGTATTTGCTGTCTCTATTCAAAGCCTCCAGTGGCCCGTCTGCGTGGTAGGTGCCCAGCACATAATTCTTGGGTGAAGAAATTACTCTAAAAATTACTAGTGTTTGGAGCAGGAGTGAGGAAGCTCTCCTCACAGTTCCTCCTGACCTGTGACCCCAGCCTTCCTCATCCATGACGTGCGCTTCATCCTCTGGATCCCCAGCCCCTCCATGGCCCTCGGTTCTCCTGCCCTCGCTCAGATCTGCTTTGTTCACTTCACTTTCTGACCTCCTTTTCCTTTCCCTCTGCTTCTTTCCTTTCTCTTTAATCTGCACATTCCTTACTAATACCCATTTAAACATATTAGACATTCACGGGAATATAAATGTATATACTCTCCCTCTGCCTGAAGAATGAAGCAGAGAAGCTTATCTACATACGCGATGGACCAGGCCCTGAATTCTGATAATCGCCCATCTGCCTTCGTTTGTCCATCTCCCTTCTCAGATCTATGTGTTGCTTCACATTTGATGCCTTCAGGAATATTACATACTTGCTTCACTGGAAGGGGTCTCACTTTTCTTTTTCTTTTTTTTAAATTGAAGTATAGTTAATTTACAGTGTTTCACATTGCACACTGGACCTCCAGAATCATGAGCCTCCATATTGTCACACTTCAGCTTTGTGCCATAGACCAAGTGTTTCTCTTAAGAAATATGGTAGCATTTTCTGCCACCCTTTCTCAAACATTTTTTGTAGTATTTTTTTTTTTTTAACCTCTTCATCATCCACATGTTTCAGGATTCAATGGATCATTTTGGAACATTGTCTCCCCATGAACCTCTAATGTAATTCTAATTCCTTAACATCTTTCAATATGTAACAGTACATACTCAGTAACCTTATAAGATAAAAGCTGTTCACAGTTAACAGAATGTATCACTAAATTATAAAAAACTAGCCACACCAAGATGCGGGGCGTTATAGTTCATCACTTCTCATGTAACAATTTCAAGTTGGCTGCTTATGAATAGGAACTGCCTCATCCCTCCAGCCAACTTCCCACTGAACTTATAAATAGCCACTACCCAAGCATTCATATGACATACATGGTAATTGTTTCAAGCTGGATATTTCCAGAAGTCCAAGGGCATTGACATAACCCTTGGATATGAAGGAGTTCTGATTAGGAAAGAAAATGACAGAATTCCTAAATAGATTTTCCGGTGTAATTCACATCCTAGGAACGAAAATTACAGAATTTTTACAGAAAATCTAAATAGATTTTTCAGTATACTTTGCATCCTGGTGTCATAATAGGCTGATGTCACAGGCAACATGAGAAGCCTTCTACGTGTTGCAATGAGTTCTGATATCAAACATGCAAAGTTCACAGGCTAAGGGCATTGCCCACCAGGACTTCAGACACCAGCCTGGGGTTCCCAGGGCCTCACTTCTGACCAACTGGCTACAAATTTTAAAAAATGTATGGAAGCTGCTGGCTTAAAATGTTTAAGGGGGTGTCAAGTCCTGAATCGGAGAAGGCAATGGCACCCCACTCCAGTACTCTTGCCTGGAAAATCCCATGGATGTACAATTATGATTTTATTATAGCAAAAGGGATACAGATTGGTACTGGAGGGAGATGTGTAGGGAACTCTGGGGGAGTTCTTTCCTGTCTCCCTCTTACAAGGATCCTTGTCTTTATTCTGGGCTCATCTGGAGAATCCAGGATAACCTCCCCATCTCAGGATCCTTCATTCAGTCAAACCCAAAGTCGTTGCTGCTGTGTCCATTCACATATCTGCAGGCTCCAGGGATTAGGGCATGGGCATCTTAAGAACGTTCAGTTAGCAAGTCTGTCATACCCAGAAGCGTGCACATAACTGTTGGGACTTGTTGTTTATATTTGACTGTAACTTTCCATTTAAGGAAATTAATCATTCAGGACTTGACACCCCCTTAAATATTTTTTTTTTTAATTACTGTATTGCTTTTGCCAAACATTGACATGAATTCACCACGAGTGTACAAGCGTTCCCAAACATGAATCCCTTCCCACCTCCCACCCCATACCATCTCTCTGGGTCCTCTCCTTGCACCAGTCCCACACATCCTGCATCCTGCATCGGATATCGACTGGCGATTCGTTTCTTACTTAATAGTATACATGTTTCAATGCCTTTCTCCCATCTCATCCCACCCTCTCCCTCCCTCTCTCTCCCCCAGAGTCCAAAAGTTCACTCTATAGATCTGAGTCTCTTTTGTTGTCTCTCATACAGGGTCATCATCCCCATCTTTCTAAATTCCATATATATGCGTTAGTATACTGTATTGGTGTTTTTCTTTCTGGCTTACTTCACTCTGTATAATCGGCTCCAGTTCCATCCATCTCCTTAGAACTGATTCAAATGTATTCTTTTTAATGGCTGAGTAATACTCCATTGTGTATATGTACCACAGCTTTCTTATCCATTCATCTGCTGATGGACATCTAGGTTGTTTCCATGTTCTGGCTATTATAAACAGTGCTGCGACGAACCCCCTTAAATATTTTAAGCCAGCAGCTTCCATACATTTTTAAAAATTACATATTCATTGTGCGGGGTCTTCGTTGTTGCGTTGGCGTTCTCTAATTGTGGCAGGCGGGGACTGCTCTCTAGTTGTGGTGTGCGGACTTTTCATTGTGGCGGCTTCTCTTGTGGTGCACAGGCTCAAGGTCTGCAGGCTTCAGTAACTGCCACTCGCAGGCTCTGGAGTACAAGCCCAGTAGTTGTGGTGCATGAGTTCAGTTGCCCCGTGGAATCTTCCGAGACCGGGGATTGAACCCGTGTCCCCTGCGTTGGCAAGTGGATTCCTAATCACTGGACCACCAGGGGAGCCCCTTCCATACATTTTTAACTGTGATCCTCAATAAGAAGTATTTTGCATCCCAACCCAGCATGAATATAATGCATGTGCATATTTATGTGTATGTCTACAGCTGAAACAGGCATTTCATGTAGTGGTACCCATACTGCTTCTGATATACTTTTCATGTTTTTAATCTTTTCTTTTTCCCCAACGTCACAAGGTATGGGATTGGTTTCACGGTTCTCTAAAACATGTCAGCAGTTCGAAGGATTCTGCTACAATGGGGATAAAGCAGTGAAGAAAGCAAAGTGTATGTCTTCCTTATGATATATTCTAGTGGGTCTAAGAGGGAAGAGAAAACTAGGGAGTATTAGTAAATCAGTAAGTGCTGTGGGGGAACATAAAGCAGAATAAGACAGATGGGAAGAATGGAAAATGTGGGGAGGAATTATTTTTACATTGGGTGATAGGAAGGCCTCACCCAACAGAGTGACATTCAAGCAGAGAGCCCAAAGGGAATAAGAGAAAAGGCAGGCTTCACAGCTTCCTGGACAAAAATTTTCTAAGTTGAATAGAACACCCCCTCTCCTCCCATTCGAGGTTTCCTTTGAGAGTCTGCACTCTGCTCTCTTTCTTTCCTCTACCCAGGTTCTTTCCCAGCTGTTCAAAGTTAGTTTTCCCCTTTCCTGCTTCTTTTCACAGAGACCTGAATCATTCTCAGGTTTCGAACAATGGATGCTATTATCCCAACCGCTTCCCAGATTTGCTCTTGGAAGATCATTTCTACCAGGACCTAAAATACTGTTCTGTGCCTGCACTATGAGCTTTTGTAACCTAACTGGGTAGAAGCCCACTTACTGCAAGGCTGCTAAGGAAAAGACGAGGGGGCTTTTAATTGACGTTGCTTTTGCCTGGAGTGTGGGTTGTCTGGAGTGTGGACTGTTAGACCTGTGGTTGTAAATGGGTCATGTCTCCATAGGAGTCTGCTGACCCCTTTCTTTGCTTTGGAAAGAATAACAAAAGGATAAACAGTGTCATACAGACATGACCCTTGCCCTGGATTATCAAGGCCTCATCCCATGGCCCAGGTGTGAAACCCCGATATTTCTGAACAAAGCATTTACTTGTCCTCACCTCTGAATATCGTCTTTTCTTTAGGCGGCAAGATCCCAAATGAGATGGAGACTCTTGGGAAAGTCATGTTAAAATACCTCTCATGTGAAGAGCTGTCCTGCTGGCAAATCTGGAAACAGGCCGCAGATGATTTAACTCTGCAAAGGAAGACTTCCTGGTTCCTGCGAGGTGATTCTCTTCAAGTTTCTGAAGATGAGAACCCTATATTGAGTCATAAAGGAGATCATTTCGGTTGCCTTGAGAATCAGGAGTTTTTGATTCCGACAGCCCAGGCTTCCTGTGGGAGTAGGTGTCTGAGCGAGACAGAGAATCCAAGCAGAGATAAACAGATGAATGTGAAAAATCATCTGCACGTATGTGAAGGCTTCACAAAGAATTCACCACTGAGCGAGCCTGGTAAAACGGACACGAAACAGACACCCTGCAAAGGAGAGAGACCGCGTCCCTGGAGAGTGTGTGGGGAGGGCTTCAGTCATGGCACACTGCTCCCAGTTCATGAGAAGGCTGACCCTGGAGAAAAATGCTCCCATCTGCAGACTCATCAGAGAATTCACCCAGGAGGGACTGTCAATAAATGTCCTGAATCCGGCGATGGTTTCCATCAGAACTTTCACCCCCATCACTCTAACCCCACAGGAGAAAAGTCCTACAGGTGTGACAGTTGTGGCAAGGCCTTTGGCAGCAGCACAGGCCTCATCATCCATTACCGGACGCACACCGGGGAGAGGCCTTACAGGTGCGAGGAGTGCGGCAAATGCTTCAGCCAGAGTTCCAATTTTCAGTGCCATCAGAGAGTCCACACGGAAGAGAAGCCCTACAAGTGTGAGGAGTGCGGGAAGGGCTTCGGCTGGAGCGTCAACCTCCGTGTTCACCAGCGGGTCCACAGGGGCGAGAAGCCCTACAAGTGTGAGGAGTGCGGGAAGGGCTTCACGCAGGCCGCCCATTACCACATCCACCAGAGGGTCCACACCGGGGAGAAGCCCTATAAGTGTGACGTCTGCGGCAAGGGGTTCAGTCACAACTCGCCTCTGATTTGCCACCGGCGGGTCCACACTGGAGAGAAGCCCTACCGGTGCGAGGCCTGCGGCAAAGGCTTCACCCGGAACACAGACCTCCACATCCACTTCCGCGTCCATACAGGGGAGAAGCCCTACACCTGCAAGGAGTGTGGGAAGGGCTTCAGTCAGGCTTCAAATCTCCAAGTCCACCAGAACGTCCACACCGGGGAGAAGCGGTTCAAATGCGAGACGTGCGGGAAGGGCTTCAGCCAGTCCTCCAAGCTCCAGACCCACCAGCGAGTCCACACCGGGGAGAAGCCCTACAGGTGCGACGTGTGCGGCAAGGACTTCAGTTACAGTTCCAACCTGAAGCTGCACCAGGTCATTCACACCGGAGAGAAACCCTACACCTGCGAGGCATGCGGGAAGGGCTTCAGCTGGAGGTCCAACCTTCATGCTCATCAGCGAGTCCACTCGGGAGAGAAGCCCTATAAATGTGAGGCATGTGACAAGAGCTTTAGCCAGGCCATAGACTTCCGGGTCCATCAGCGGGTCCACACAGGCGAGAAACCCTACAAGTGTGGTGTCTGCGGGAAGGGCTTCAGCCAGTCCTCGGGTCTTCAGTCCCATCAGAGGGTCCACACCGGGGAGAAGCCCTACAAATGCGATGTGTGTGGGAAGGGCTTCCGATACAGTTCCCAGTTTATTTACCACCAGAGGGGCCACACTGGCGAAAAGCCTTACAAGTGTGAGGAGTGTGGGAAAGGCTTCGGGCGGAGCCTGAACCTTCGCCACCACCAGAGGGTCCACACGGGAGAGAAACCCCACAAGTGTGACGAGTGCGGGAAGGCCTTCAGTCTCCCCTCCAATCTTCGAGTCCACCTGAGCGTCCACACCCGGGAGAAACTGTTTAAATGTGAGGATTGTGGGAAGGGCTTCAGTCAGAGTTCTCGGCTTCAAGCCCACCAGAGGGTCCACACAGGAGAAAAACCCTACAGGTGCGACGTATGCGGTAAGGACTTCAGTCACCGTTCACGGCTGACATACCATCAGAAAGTCCACACTGGCAAGAATCTTTAAAAATGAGAAACGTGTTGACGGCTTCAGTCAGGATACACATTCAGGGTTTTGGAGAGTCCATGCTGGTGATAAACTATAAAGCAGGGGTCCCCAGCCTCTAAGATCTAATGCCTGATGATCTGAGGTGGAGCTAAAGATGTGCCTGAATCACCCCAAAACCATTCTCCCTACCTCTGGTCCTTTGAAAAATTGTCTTCCACAGAACCAGTCTCTGGTGCCAGTAAGGTTGGGGTCTGCTGCTATAAAATATTGAGATGGAAAGGGATTCCTTCAGGTGGCTCTTTCTAGAAAATCCATTAAAATGGTTGGTGACATAGAACCCTAGATAGTATCAGGGAAAAAATAGGTTGTAACCCTCTTGGTAAGATCCACTTGATTTAAATGATCTTTCAGAGTGAATGTTGGAGAAGGAAATGGCAACCCACTCCAGTAATCTTGCCTGGTAAACACCATGGACAGAGGAGCCTGGCAGCTACAGTCTGTGGCATCACAAGAGTCAGACACGACTTAGTGACCAAACCATCCACCACTACAAAGTGAATATATGCCTAAAGATAATGTGTGGAAAGGATATTTGCCATATACTAGCTAGTTTTTTGGTGGGAGGGTGGGAGTCTAGGAAGACTTGGGGTTATTTTTTCATCAACTTCCATTTTATACTTATTTATAATGGCCATTATTTTTACTAATACTGTAAAACTATGAAAATGAATAAAATACTAAAAGTTTCATATAGCCAAGAATTCATAATATGACTATTTTATATGATAATATGAATTAAAACATGTATCTGCCACAGTTGTATATGAAGGAGTGTTCACTGCATCATTGTTTCTAATAGCAAACATAGAAATAATCAGTTGGGTTGCCAAAGTATTTTATGATTTATTTATCTAGTGCAAATTGTTGTTAACGGATGTTGGAAGATATCCAGAAAACGTTCACCTGGAGAAACAAAGCATGGGATTTTTGTGTGATCTCATTAAAAAGAAAAGGTAGGTATTTATTTTTACTGATCTCTAAATGATGGAATTTTGCTTCACGTAAACTTTTTACGTTTCTTTAAACTTCTTGTTTTGAAATAATTTAACACATGCCAGAAACTGTAAAAACTATCTGAAATCTTTCAGGCACTCTTTACTCAGATTCACCAGTTAACATAAATATTTGAAACATATTCTCTTAATGTATGTGAATGTGTATGTATGTGCACACATATTGACACATACTTTTTAAAACTATTTTTAATTGGAGGATAACTGCTTTACAATATTAGGCTGGTTTCTTCCATGTATCAACATTAATCAGCTATAGGTATACACATATCCCCTCCCTCTAGAACCTCCCTCCCACCTCCAACCCACTCCTCTAGGTTGTCAGCGGAACATTGGATTTGAGTTCCCATGTCATGCAGCCCATTTCCACCGGCTGTCTAAGTTTACACCTGGCAATGCATATGTTTCAGTGCTACTCTCAGTTTTTCCCACCTTCTTCCCACACTGTGTCCGCAGATCTGTTCTCTCTGTCTGCATCTCCACTGCTGCCTTTCAGATTGGTTCATCAGTGCC
>SJYQ01029643.1:2590-36373 GCA_006410935.1 Redunca redunca
TATCTACTCAAAACTTTGATATAGTTGCATTTATTCTGGCATTTAGTATTACTGCTGAAAGTCTGAAGAGCTTATTATTTTAATGATTTTTAAAAAAGAAATTTGAATCAGACTTGAAACTTCTGAGAATATAAAGAAATACTATGCTGCAAAAAAAAAAAAAATTTAACATGTGATACAGTATTATTAACTAAAGCACAAATTCTGTTCAATTTTCTCATGTGTGTGTCCATTATTTGTTTTCATATTTTATTCAAGAAGCTACATTGTATTTAGTTGCATTGAGCAGCTTCAGCTACATACAATAAATTCTTATAAATTCTCTTTCATTTTTATTCTGCTACAAATATTTCCTAATTTTCCTTGTTACGGATTATTTGATACACCCATCGTTTAAAAGCAGACATTTAATTTCCAAATACATGGGATTTACAAAGTATCTTTGATATGAATTTCTCATTTAAATTCTTCTCTGCAGTCACCCTCTGTGTTTTTTCAGTCTTCTAATTTTATTGAGGCTTTCAAAGGCTAAGTCAAAGATCTCTCTTGGTAAATGTCATATTACACTTGAAAATATGTGGCTTATTTTCAAATATTTTTTGATATTGATTCCTAACATAATTCCACAGTGGCAGGAGAACAGATTCTGCATGATTTCAATACCTTTAGCCCATGAAATTTTTGTACCTTGTTTTATGTCCCCTGGATATATTCCCATGTCTCTTGGTTTACAGTCTATGGCAATTTGAATAGAATTTGTATCCTGCTGTTGTGTGAAAATTGTATACATCTTAATTATGATGAACTGGTTCATAGTGATTTTCAGACCTACTATTATCTTTCTACTTCCCTGTCTATTTATTAATTTTTGAGAGTTTGATTGAAACCCCAACTAAAAATCTACTTTAAAAATCGTTATATGTAGTGTAACTATATGTAACTTTGTTCTGCGTTTTCCAAATGTTCTGTAAATTTTATCATACTTTTATAATTTAAAAAAGAAAAATCCTCATGTTTGAAGGCTGAGGTAGCATATTATATCTGATTCCCTGATAGCAATTTCCTCATCTTTAAGAAATCTGTGCACGCTTAGTTGCTCAGTTGTGCCTGACACCTTGACCCTTTGGACAGTAGCTTGCCTTCTCCTCTATCTATGGGATTTTTCAGACAAGAATACTGGTGGGGGCTGCCATTTGCCTCCTCCAGAGATCTTCCTGACCCAGGAAGTGAACCCACGTCCCCCACGTCTCCTGCACTGAGGCGGATTCTTTGCCTGCTCAGCCATCAGGGAGGTCTTTTAAGAAACAGGATCAACAATAGTACCTAGTTCTTTGTAGGGCTGCTGTGAACACTAAATAAATGAACACACGCAAATATGCCTGGTAACCAGGAAGCACTCGGTGATGCCAGCAACAGTAATTACGGTAACAGTATAACCACTCTTATTCCTATGACATCATTACTCATTACCATGACATCGCCCCACTTTACTCCATTAGTCTTTGTGTCACTGCTCTTGGTCACAGGGGTCAGGGCCCTGGGCAAGCCCTCCTCTTGTCATGCGATATATACTGACCTCAAATATGCTTGTACACTGGACCCAATCACTCATTTTTTAAAGTCACTGTAGACCCAGAGACCAGGATTCTTTTAAATTTTTTTTTTTTAACTGAGGTATAGTTGATTTACAATGTTGTGTTAATTTCAGGTGTACAGCAAAGTGATTCCATTGTATATATGCATATATTTTATATATTACTATATATATGTATATTTCAGATTGTTTTCCCTTATAGGTTATTACAAAATGCTGGGTATAGTTCCTATGCTATACAGTAGGTCCTTGTTGGTTATCTGTTTTATACATAGTAGTGTGTATGTGTTAATTTCCAACTCCTAATTTATCCCTTCCCCTCTTTTCCCCTTTGGTAACCATAAGTTCATTTTCTACATCTGTGGGTTCATTTCCCTTTTCTATATAAGCTCTTTTGTACGATTTTTTTAAGATTCCATGTATAAGTGATATCATATGATATATGTCTGTCTTTGTCCAGCTCACCTCATTTAGTACGATAATCTCTAGGTCTAACCATGTGGCTGCCAATGGCATTATTTCATTCTTTTTTATGGCTGAGTAATATCCCATTATACGTGCAGCACGTCTTCTTTATGCACTCCTCTGCTGGTGGACATTAAGGTTGCTTCCATGTCCTGGCTATTGGAAACAGCCCTGCTACGAACATAGGGGTGCATGTATCTTTTCAAATTATGGTTTCCTCCAGATACATGCCTAGGAGTGGGATTGCTGGATCATATGGTAGCCCTATTTTTAGCTTTTAAGGACATTACGTATTGCTCTCCATAGTGGCTGCACCGATTTACATTCCCAGCAACAGTACAGGAGGATCCCCTTTTCTCCACACCCTCCCCAGCATTTATTATTTGTAGACGTTGTGATCATGGTCTTTCCGACCAGTGTGAGGTGATACCTCGTTGTAGTTCTGATTTGCATTCTCTAATAATTGTCAACGCTGAGCATCTGTTCATGTGCCTTTTTGGTCATCTTATGTGATAACCTTGATGTTCTGCTAAGAAGTCTGGTGATACATAAATTAACATAGATAATTATTTGAATCAAGATAATTTTTTAGCAATATTTCAATAGGATTTTTCTTAGCTATTGCTTGAAAAAAAACCCATTTCCAATATCAACTGGAATTTTCAAATAACTAACCTGTATGTACTGGATACTACGACCGTTTATCTGACTACATCCCCCATACTGTTTAGCACAACCCTGTGTCATGGCACACCTACACCACCAATCATCAGCAACACAATTGTAACAGCCTCCTACCCACTACAGACAGGCCCGGGCCCCGCGCTGTCCTGAGAGCCACTGTGCTGGGCGGCACCTAAGCCAGGGACCCCCTTCCTGACCCCAGCTTCACCACTTACTTCGTGGCACCTTAGGCTATTTCATGACCCTGAGTCTTAAAAATCGAATCACAATGTGCAAAGCATCCACACCACACCCACTGCTTTGTGCTTCAAGGCAAGCCTGAAGTTGACCTCCTATATGCGTTTATTTTATTTGGCTGACTCCTCTGATTAGCCCATGGTAAGAACTGATTTTAACTTCACAGAGGGACTGTAACATTGAACCACTGGACACCCAGGGGAAATATGTATATTTACGTGGGGCTTCCTCATGACAGACAAACCACAACAAGCTGAAGAGTAAAAGAATCAAGAGGGCCAGCACACAAGCCACCGCTCCCTACCAAAACAGAGATTGATTGGCCTGGATTTGTTTTTGCTGGTAGAAACTGGTAAGCAGGTTCCTGGACACCCCCATCAGACCTATTAAATTGTGGAATGACGGGTTTACCTGAAATGACTGGTTTACAAATGTTAGACAGTAAACTCAGAACTACCTTGGCGTCGAGGGAGCTCTGCTGGGAGGGGCCGTGTTCAGAGACCCCAGGGCAGGGCTGGGCCCGTGCCCTGCTACTTCCAGGGTCACAGAAAGAGACAGGAACCAGGACCACAGCAGCCTGGAAAGCCTACGCCCAAAGCTCTCTCTAGACCCCAAGGCTCTTTTCTCTTTGAACCTCTTCTTCATTATGTGATAAAGTCTGGCGCTATGGCCCAAACTTGGGCAGCATTTTAAATAAATCTGAATAATGAATCATCTCTGGCAAACACTCCAGGGCCACAGGCGCAGAAGGCTAGTGACTAATGGGTTATGCTTCTGAGAGCCATCAATCCCGTGGCTCCTTCTCCCCATGGTCCCCTAATATGCACCTTCCATCACGGTAACAGACTGGAGCCGTGAAGATGAATGACACCTGGGGCTGCCTGGAGCACACGTGTGGCGAGAAGCCCCTGGCAATGCCAGGAGATGGGGGCACACTGCCCGAGAGGCAAATGCCTGGGGGACGTGGAGAAGGGAGGACAAGTCCATGCAGAAAACTGGACAGTCCTAGGGTCGGGCGGGGGCTAGGCGGGTCGTGGGTCTCCCATGCCTGGCACTCTCACCAAGGTCGGGCTAGTTGCCACCACGCAGCGGGTTGGTTTTATTTGGATCCTGGTTTGTAGATTTTCTTTTATTTTTTGAACAATCTCAAGAGCTAAACTATAACAGTTTTAAACTTTAAAAGAAAAGTATGTTCTCATCACCATAATGTTTTGAAGGAAAACCTGTTGAGATCAGCTTTTGGGGGGAAGAATACATCCTGAGATACATTTTCCTCCCCATCCTTAGAAACAGACACGGACGTGCGTCAGCTGGATCGCAGTAAGGAAGTGAAGGCGCTTTTCCTCTGAGGCGAGGAGCACAGAAGAAACAGCTCAGCGCAGATTGTTAGGAGCTGTGAGGCCTGTCACAGCAGGAACATCACGTCCAGCAGAACAGCCCGCTCAGGACGCCGAGCTAGGGTCGGCCACTCCGCGAGGTGGCACAGTCTAAAGGACACCCGAGATCAGCGGTCCCCAACCCTTTCGGCACCAGGGGCCGATCTCCGGGAAGACAGCTTGTTCACAGATGGGGGAGATGCTTTCAAGATGATGCAAGCACATCATATTTACTGTGCACTTCATTCCTATTATTATTATCAGTTCCATCCCCCTCAGATCATCAGGCATTAGACACCAGAGATCGTCTTAGATGACAGAGCCAGGGAACACGCTCACAGAGACACCAGCCCAGGACACAGAGAGACTGCATTTAATTCCATTCAAGCACTGACTTGCTCTGTGACGTTGCAAAAAGTCAGTTCTCAAAGCTTCGGTTTCTCCAACCGCACGGGACACATGCTAAACAGTGCGTGACTCACTGTGCTTTGTGAAGTCACAATAAACCCGGAGAAACACACTGTGATCCCAGGGTCACAAGCCATCAGATAATTCCTACAGCAACCTACCTCAGTCTGAGACTGACCTACTTTAACCATAAAAGCAATTCCACCGGATATCAACACAAAGAAGTCTCAGGATATGTGGTTTTCACGTGATGGCTGCTGTGAGTGTGAGTGTGAGTCGTGTCTGACTCTGCGACTCTCTGGACTGTAGCCCACCAGGTTCCTCTGTCCATGAGATTTACCAGGCAAGAATACTGGAGTGGGTTGCCATTTCCTTCTCCAAGGAATCGTCCCGACTCAGGGATCGAACCCACGTCTCTCATGTCTCCTGAACTGGCAGAAAAATTCTTTACCACTGAGCCACCTGGAAAACTTTTCAGATGATAGTTTAATATAAAATTTTTTCAACTTAGAGAATTTAAAAGAAAAACAATACTACTTAACCTATTTAGGGCTTCCCTGGTGGCTCAGACGGTAAAGAATCTGCCAGCAATGCAGGAGACCAGGGTTTGATTCCTGGCTGGGGAAGAGCCCCTGGAGAAGGGAATAGCAACCCACGCCAGTATTCATGCCTGAAGAATTCCATGGACAGAGGAGCCTGGAGGGCTATAGCCTATAGGGTCACAAGGAGTCAGACATGACCAAGCAACTAACACACACACACCCTAAGTATTTTCTCTCATGTATGTCACTACCCCCAAACCACTTGACAAGGTTCCCGTCAAGGGAGGGCCTGTCCCCTGGAATGAGTGGGCCTGTGACTATTTCACCCAAGGAAGGACAGCAGAGTGACGCGGCGGCCACTTGTTTGCTGGAACGTTAGCTCGTGGAGCCCAGACCGTCACGTAAGAGGCTGACTGCCCCGAGGCAGCCAGGCCCAAGGGCCGTCCTGGCGCTCACACCACCACAGCCCGCTGCCAGGCCTGCAAGGGAAGGCGCATTCGGGGGCCTGTCTCCCCAGGGTGAGTCCCCTCAGCCTTCCTGCCTTCCCAGACATGACCGCAGGCAAGCTAAGACAGGGACAGCTGTCCCCACGGGGTCCTTTCTGAACTGTGGACCCACAGAGTCTGTTAGCATGTGAAGGTGGGGATCAAAAGCCACTAGGTTCTAGGACCGTCTGCAACACAGCAGTAATAACGGAGCGAGAGCAAGGAGTCCAGGCCTGTAAACACCAAAACACGCCGCGCCGGTGCCGCAAGCAGACGCAAGCACCGCCAGCCGCTGTGTCTCGGTGTTACTGACGTCACCCTGGGACACTCAGAACATAAAAATCACACAAATAAAGGTACCTGGGCAAGAACCCAGTGGCAGCTGTTCGTAATTTCATCTCTTGGTGAACTCTCCAAAAGAAAACGTGCCTTGGTTATGTATGTTATGTAAACTGTTACGCTGTTAACTTGGGAGACAAACTCTAACAGATCTTAATTACCTTAAGTCTAAATGGCCTAAATATATCAATTTTAAAAAGGAGATTGGTAGAGTGGATTAAAAAAAACACACAAGTACAGCTGTCTCCAAGAAACTCACCTCAGATTGACAAAATGACACACGTAAACTGGAGGGAAAAGGATGAAGAAAGACAGATTGCGCAGCCACTAGTGAAACAAGAGGGCCGGGGAGATAAAGCAGGGGGACTTTTCTTGGTGAGAAACTCCAGTGGTTCGACTTTTTCCAGTGGCTGAGAATCTGCCTTGCAATGCAGGGGATGTGAGTTCAACCCCTGGTCAGGGAACTAAGACCCCACAGGCCAAGAAGCAACTAAGCCAGCATGTTCCAATTACTGAGTTCCACGCTGTAACTAGAGAGTCCATGTGCCGCAGTGAAAGATCCGACATGACACAGCGAAGATCCCGCGTGTCGCAACTAAGACCCAACACAGCCTAATTAATTAACTTAAAAAGATGAGACAGACTTGAGAACAAAGAATCTTCCTAGAGACAAAGAGGAACATTATCAAATAATAAAGGCAACATTCCATCAGGAAGACACAATGACCCTAAACGCATATGCACCAAAGAACANAGTGCCGTGCTGCAGAGTGGTTCTAGCAGGCGAGGGAAGACCTTCTCCACCCTGAAGCACCCTGACGCCTCACTCTGAACGGTTCCAGGAGAGGAGCATTCCGGCTGCAGAGGCCTGGTGTGACAGAGGTTCCGTCCTTCAGAGGCCTGCCATGAGCGTGAACGCCTGTGAACAAGCCTGAGACCAAAGGAGCCTCACACCCTCGGCGCCTGTCGTCCTTAAAAGGGCCGTGCAGGGCACCGTGTACCAGTTAGGGTCTCAAGATGCCCCGTTTTCCCCATTTGATAAAATCCACTTTAGGGGACACCTCCCTGCCAGTCCAGTGGCTAAGACTTCACCTTTCAATGCAGGGGTGTGGGTTCGATCCCTGGTCAGGGAGCTAAGATCCCACATGCACCGTGCCCCCCGACCCCCGCCCCGCAAAAAAAAAAAAAAAAAAATCCAAAACAATAGAAACAACGCTGCAACAAATTGAATAAAGATTTTCAAAATAGTCCACATTAAAAAATCTTAAAAAATTAAATTAAAGTCCACTTTGGGTTGTCAGCGTGTGAATGGTGGACCTTTCTGTGAGAAGAAATGGAGGGGGAACCCTGCGGGCAGGAGGGCACGCTAAATGTCAGATGGCTCATCCAACGTGTCTGCAATGTGCAATCCAGCTTGTGAACACCCACCCCGCAGGGTGATGGTCTTGTGAATGACACCACTGTGGGGTGCAGACTGTCATGGTGAGAGCCCAGTGGTCAAGATGGCATGTGGGCTAGCTGTCCGGACGCCTGCAGGCTGGCCTCCGGTTTTGTCAATGTTACTAATCTGATGCAGCTGGATTTCTTCTTTCTTCCATTCTTCCTGTATTGCAAAATTGGGATACTTCGGTTTTCTCACTAATTCTGTCTTCACTCTCATTCATGTTTCAACTGTAGTCGTTGAGGCTTGTGAATGCCAACTCTCTCCATTGAAAACGCCTCCGTTCCTTGGCTTTCCAGGTACCACGTTCTGCTTCTCTGCCAACTTCCCTAGCTGCTCCTTTCCAGCCTCTTGCACAGGTCACCCACGGATGTGGCTGCTCAGCTGGACGAGGAGAACTCTCTCACTCTTCTCTGTTTCAAACCCTAATTCATAACAAGCACTTAATAGAGTCCTGAGAGAGTGAAATGAATATACACAGTAAGAGCATTTATTTCAATGTTCTGCTCTTTAACGTGAGGAATATTGACAGTCTCATTTCAGGAGTCATTTCTGGGTGGGGCAGTGGTAAAGAACCTGTCTGCCAATGCAGGAGACACAGGAGATGCAGGTTTAATCCCTGAGTCAGGAAGATTCCCTGGAGGAGGAAATGGCAACCCACTCCAGCATTCCTGCCTGGAGAATCCCCTGGATAGAGGAGCCTGGTGGGCTGCAGCCCACAGGGTCGCAGAGAGTCAGACGCGACCAAGGGACTGAGCAGAAACAAGTACACACGTGCAAAGCACTCTAATGACACCCCTTCAGGTTCCCAGACACCAAGGAAGACCAGTGTCAGCAGCTGGATTTTGTCCTCCAAAAATTCCTAGGCTAACCACCCTGAGCACCGCAGAAGATGCTATGTTTAGAGACACAAGCTCTAAAGAGGTGAGCATGTCCCCAGGAGGCTGTTAGGGGGTCCTAATCCAATCTGACTGGTTCCCTTATGAGATGAGGAGGCCAGGACACACAGAGGCACCAGGGATACGCGTGTGCAGGGAAGAGCACGTGAGGACACGCTAGGGGCAGCCATCTGCAGGCCAAGGATAAAGTGCTCGGAAGGAACTAAACCTGCCGACACCTTGAGCTTGGACTTCCAGCCACCAGATTTGTGAGAAAATAAACACCTGTTGTTTAAGCCCCTCCCCCACTGATGGTACCTGCCCTGCAGTCCCGGGACCAGTGGTGGCGACCGTCAGTCACACGGGACCCACTTTCCCCGAGGATATCATGCGTGTGTGTGTGTGTGTGTGCCTGTTCAGGAAATCTAATCGGAGAACTTACAATTTTCTCCAAAAATGAGCTTCATACCGTTTAGACGTGAGAAGAGAAAGACACAAAATAGACCCCTCTACCCTGCCGTGCACACGCACACACAGGCATGCACACGTGCCGCCCAGAATCTGCTTGCCTCCGCTGACAGCGACACGTCCCCTGGATGCTCAGACTCAAGTCCCCAGCATCAGCCCCGACTCCCTGATCTTGCTCATCCATCCACTGGCAAACATGCCGGCTCCATTCTCAAAACACGCCCGGCATCGGGTCACTGCCAGGCATCTCCCCTGTCCCCACCCTGGTCCAGCCACACCACCTGTGCACGCTCCCTGTAACAGCCCCGGAGAGGTGGCCTGGCTTCTACCCGCTCCACGGTCTGCTCCCAACACAGCACCCAAAATCACCCTTCCAAAATTTAAGTCAGATCATGTTACCCCCCTCGGCTGAAAATCAGCCAGGATCTCCCCATTTCACCGAGGCATGTAAAGTAAGTCCCCACAATGGTCCATGAGATATGTGCCCTCACCCCCCACTGCTGGCTCCACCTCCCCTGTCTTCCCCAACAGCTCTGTCCAGCCCACACTGTCCCCACATCGGGCACCGGGCAGGCTCCCAGGCCGAGCCAGTGCCCCACCTCTCCTCTGTGGAAGGCCCCCGCCAGGTGTATGAAGGCCCAGCTCCCTCACCTTCTCCACATTTCTGTCCGCCTGTCACGCCCCAGCACGACCTCATCTGATCACTATTTCAGACTGAAGTGTTCGCCCCAGAAACGCCCCCCACTTGTGTGTGCATGCTAGCTGTTCAGTTGTATCCGATTTTTTGTGACCCGCCAGGCTCCTCTGTGCATGGGACTCTCAGGTCAGAATACTGGAACGGGTTGCCATCTCCTCCTCCAGGGGGTCTTCCTGACCCAGGGACTGAACCCAGGTTCTGCCGCGCTGCAGGCAGATTCTTGACCACCTGAGCCACAGCGCCTTTACTTTTCGCTGATAAAGGAACCCATCTTTCCTCTTGCTGTGTGACCTGCTCCTTCAGGTCTATATTTACGTTCTTCCCCAACTGGGACGCAAACTCCATGAGCTGCGCTCTGTCTGGGTTTGCACTTCGGGCCCCCAGTGCCCGGGACGGCGCCCGGCGGAGCGGGAGCTGAGAGGCTGCTGCTGCCAACACCCATGTGACTGAGACAGGATTCGCCGCACGTCCTCGCAGGATGCCGCAGCGAAGAGGCATCCTTTCACCGTTATTTCTGGGGAAGAAAGTTAACCTACATTCAGACGCCAACTCACACTTCCGTATGACGCTTCTTTTCTGAAGGATTATCTCATTTCTTTTCCCCCCTCAAGCTGACAACTCTGAAGAGCTTAAATTTTATTCCTGAAAGCTTGTGCTTTAAGATTTATTCGCGATCTGCCCCCAGAGACTTATATATCGGGTTAATATTTGAAAAGCACTGTGAAATCAACTATACCCTAAAATACAGCATTGCTTTAGAAAGACAACAATTTCACTCCAACCGACACCCCCGAAGAGATGACCGTTCCACCTCCCAGTGGGAGCTGTGGGTCCAGAAAGAGAAGGATGCGTTTCCTTTATTTCTGCTCCTGCCTGGTCCCACCGGTCTCAGGTCCCAAGAGCACTGGACATCCAGTTTCTGTGATGGGAGTGAGGACACGGTCCCCCCACCCGACCAAGGCAGGAGGGACCACCAGATGGCAAGGTCACGACAGAGTCTGCACCAAGTTCAAAGGCGGAACAAGTGAGTCTGGGGCCAGAGAAACAAGCATCTGCATCGCAGTTAACACGATGTGTGGCAAGTCAGTAAGAATGATGGGTGAAATCTCAGACAAGAAAAATGGGTGGGCTTTGAAGGACTCTGCTACTCGTAAACGCCAGCAGGCTCGAAGCCACAGCGCTAACAGACGAGCCTGCAGCTTTCGCCACGGGGCGTGGTCCTCGCCTGCCGCTCGGAGTTCTCAGCACAGAAGTGCCTTTTCACACGTCAACCTCGAGACCCTTCCCCTGCCTCCTTCTCCCGAGAGGATTCTCATCAGGAAGACACTGCAGGGATTGCAGAATCGCTGCGCTCCCAGCCATAGGAGGCTTGGGGCTTGAGAATGGAACACCACGGCCCCAAGGCAGGAACAAGAAGGAAGGAAAACTCACATCCTAAGATGTGCTGAAATAAATGCAAATACGGATAGTCATCCCAGGTTCAAAATTCTCTACATTATACACTTCCCAAGAGACACTGTCTTACATCAACAGACACATGCGCAAAAATACGATTAGTCTGCTTAATACAGACAATGAAACATGACCACTGATAACCACAATATTAACACTGGGTTAGAACCGAACTCTAACTTCGTGAGGAGAACTTTTCAAAACTTCTTCCCTGGAAAACTTTTAACTTTGCATATATTAAATGGCATTTTGGACATGAGTCAAGAAAGGGAAATGAACTTACCACAGCTGTTGTGTCTTAGGGAAGATTAATTATAATTCAGTAGAGTGTAAGAAACCAGGGAAGGAGTCTAAAAAATGTCTGGGGCTATAAAAATGCCTCCCCCAGGCCTCCCAACAAATAACAAAAATAGTAGTAACAATTAACACTTACTGTGCCAGGGGATGCTATAAAAGCATTATCTGTATGAACCCATATATTCCTTGCGACAATCCCATGAGCTATTAGTAATGTCCACTTGGTTGCTCAGAGGTAGAGAATCTTGTCTGCAGTGCAGGAGACCCGGGTTCGATCCCTGGGTCAGGAAGATCCCCCAGAGAAGGGAATGGCTACCCACTCCAGTATTCTTGCCTGGAGGATCCCATGGACGGAGGAGCCTGGCGGGCTACAGTCTATGGGGTCGCAAAGAGTCGGACACGACTGAGCAACTTTCACTCACTCACTGTGCAGACAGAGTGGGTGAAAGTCGCTCTTTTTTCTCTTTACAGGTCAAAGTGCACACGCAGTCCCCTACCACAAAGCATGCAGCCGAGTCTCCCACATTTGGGGAACTCACTGGGGTCAGCACAGCCAAACTGTCATGGATAAGCGTCAGGCCCTGGGAAAGCCAGCTTCGTGCTCACGGCATCTCCCATGAAAGTTAGCTAAACGGCTCAGCTGAGATCTAAATCCAGGCAGCCTGGCTCCCAAGCCAAACTCATGAAAGAAGCCAGCAGAAGGATGGGATAGTCCAACGCACGTCCCCATCTGGGACGCTGTGGAAAGTGTATACTGGCCTCTGCCCTGGTTCCCGGGGACCCTTGGGATGTCCTGGGTGCCAGGAGTGTCTTTTGTTCCGTTGAGGTGACTCTGGGTGGGCTGCTGCTTGGGGGCTGGTCACTGGAAAGACAGAGTCCTGACTAGCAGCCTGGAGTTTTCAGCCCCACCCCACGTTCTCTGGAGAAGGGCTGGGAGTGGAGTTAACAATCCATCAGGCCTGTGTGCTGACGCCTCCGTAAAGATCCCAAAGGCATGGGGCTTCAGAGAGCATCCAGGCTGGTGAACAGGTAGTGACGCGGGGCGGGGGGGTGGCGGTGGGACCCAGAGAGATCAGGGGAACTCTCCTCTCCCCACATGCCTGCTCCAACCTGGATACTCATCAGCAACCTCCATCGCCTCCTTTCATAATAAACCAACAATCAAGGAAAACGTCTCTCTGAGTTCTGTGAGCTGCTCTAGGAAATTAACTGAACCCAGAAGGGGCCATTGGAACTTCCAGCCTGCAGCTGGTTGGTCAGAAGCACGGGTGATAACCTGGAGTCTGAAGTCAGGGAAGAGGGCAGTCTTGTGGGACTGAGCCCTTTACACCCGTGGAATCCGACGTACCTCCAGGTAGAAGGTATCAGAACTGAGCTGAACTGCAGGACACCCAGCTGGTGTTGGAGACGTGCCTGCTGGATGAGTGGGGAAGACACACACACACTGTAATTGGTACAGAGCTCTTTTACCTGCCCATGAATCACAGCAAAATGGGAGGGTTTGTACTTTACATAGACCAAAACTGTAAAAACTAATTATATGCAGCTGTGATTGCAAATATGTCCAAGAAAAGATACTGGCTCCCCTTTCAAGGGCAGAAAATGCATCTCCTACAGGTGAAGCATAGAGACGAGCAACGGGGGCCAGGTCACTGGAGACGGGTTAACAGCAGAGAGAGCGCCGTGAAGCAGAGGGTAAGGGGTCCCTGGAAGAGGAGGAAGACGGACCATGGTGTGGACTAGGATGGTTACTTTAAGAGAAATGCCAAACGCACATTAAATTAGCTTTCTACTTTAAAGACTCAAATACACAGAGATACAGACGAGTAAAAGCATCACGTGAAATCATCACTGTCATTTACTGAATAGTAAGTAAGCTTATTTGTATGTTCCGACCTTAAATTCCTAGTCACTCTCTCAGACGAAAAAATCAAATGAGCAAAACCTGACTCATCCCACTGCAGAGCCACCCTCCCCTCCGTTTCCAAGGAAGCTTTCTCCTTCCTCCCGTGCAGGCCCACCCCCTACCTGTGCCGCCATGCATTCATGTGTTCATGCAACAGACACCGCCAGCACCTACGTACCAGACACTCCACTTAAGTGTCAGGGCTACCAAGGGACATGAGAAGCGGTCCCTCAGCTCAGGCTAGCGGGGGACGAAGAACGCTTAGCCATCACGGGGCACGGTGCCGTGAAATAGGAGGATATGGGGTTGGTGCCAAATACCCCATCTTGGGTTTTCACCAGCTCCCTCGACAAATTCATCTTTCTCTAGCCCTATGAAGGAGTTGAGGACATCCCTGGGGGTCCAGTGGTTAAGAATCTGCCTTCCAATTCAGGGGACATGAGTTCGATCCCTGGTCCAGGAAGATTCCACAGGCCAAGGGGCAACTAACCTGAGCACCACACCTGCTGAAGTGTGAGCACCCCAGAGCCTGTGCTCTGCAGTGAGAAGCCTGGGCACGGAAGCGAGCGCACAGCCTACCAGTCCCAACTAGAGAAAAGAGTGCAGCAGCGAAGACCCGGCCCAGCCAAAAATAAATGAACAAAACTGGAAAAGGAACAACCCATTCATTGAAAAAAGAGTTGAGTACCTCTACTTTTAAACTTAAAACAAACAGAACCTCTCCCCTTCTATCTTCTTGTTAGGAACCTTTCACTCGGGAAGCAAAGCCGAGCTGTTATCTCTCAGCTGTGGTGACTCATTGACACACAGTTTCAGCCCTACCAGCTCTACCCAGAGCCTCTCTCCGCAACTTGAATGGCACCAACAGACTCGAAATTCTGCTCCAAGCTCAGAAAATGACCCATCGCCTCCCTGGACTAATTACTGCCTGGGCCATCTGCCTTCACGGGCCATCTGCTCTCTTGATGTCCCCAAATATCTCTCACTTCTGGATCCGCGGGTGAGAGCCGAGAGCATCCAGCAACCAGTCCTGACCAACAAACAGCCTTGCTCGCCCATGTGACTTCCCAGCCCCTCTTGAATCAGCACGCGGAACAGTCCCGATTTAGGCAGCTAAATATATGGCGCGTTGTGCAGACCGAGCTGCAGATGGGAAGCCACACATGCGAGGCTGCTGCAGCTCACACTGACTTTCACAAGACCTATTTTTGGAAAAGAAGGGAAAGGGGAGAGACAGGCTTTAAAAAAAGGCACCATCGACAGTAGGGTCTTTTTCCAAGAGGAGGAAGAAGAGGTGCCTTGTTCTCCTCTATCTTGACATTTGAAGCCCCCATTCCTCTTGGAGAAGTCCCGGGAAGGCTTTAAGGAAAGTTAGAAAGCAGAGTTAGATGCCGCAGGGACCAGGAGTCAGGCAGACAGCATCAGAGCTGTGGGGCATCAGTGGAACGCAAGCTCCGCCAAACTGCTGTTTAGGGGCCAAGGATCCAGGGCCAGGGTCCCGCAGAGCTCATGAGAGTGACCACACGGCTCTCTGCTGGGTCCTGCCCTCCAGCCAGACACCTGCCACCCATCACGATGAGGGTGGACACAAAGAAGCTGTGCTCAAGCCTCTTCCAAGAGGCTGGTCATCGCCTTCCTAAGAATGACCCTCACCTCTGCAGGCTGGCAGCCTCCTCCAGCCCCGTTACTGAGGCTCAAGACTGCTCAAGACTGAGACCAGGACCTACAATGTTATTTTTCTCGTCTTGAGTCTCCAGAAGCAGGACAGAAATGCACGGAGACCACCACCCTGGACTCAGGGCCTGTCCCAAACATCAGATTCGGCTACTTTGGGGAGATCAGACGCTACGTTCTTCTTTAACCATGTCAACATCATTCAGGCGCTGCTATATCCTTTTGCAAAGTATAAGAGCAACAGATTATCAAAGTAGGATGTCCAGAAACATAGCGTCGCCTATAATTCCACCACTTGTGAATAAGACTATAAATGCTTTGAGACAGTATTTTCATCCTTAATTTTTATAGTTAGATGTAAACTTTATCAGTACTTTCACAGCTAAAATTACAGTTTTTCCCATCACACAGGCTGTCCCACTCTATTAGTAGTTAATAAATGATTTTTGGTTTCTGTACAATAGAATACATTATGCAAAATGCTGGGCTGGGTGAAACACAAGCTGGAATCAAGACTACTGGGTGAAATAACAACCTCAGATGCGCAGATGATGCCACTCTAATTGCAGAAAGCAAAGAGGAACTAAACGGCCTCTTGATGAAGGCAAAAGAGGAGAGTAGAACAGTTAGCTTAAAATTCAGCATTCAAAAAATGAAGATCTTGGCATCCAGTCCCATCACTTCATGGCAAATAGATGGGGAAACAATGGAAACAGTGACAGACTTTATTTTCTTGGGCTCCAAAATCACTGCAGATGGTGACTGCAGCCACGAAATTAAGAGTCACTTGCTCCTTGGAAGCAAAGCTATGACAAACCTAGACAGCACATTAAAAAGCAGAGACATCACTTTGCCGACAAAGGTTCAGATAGTCAAAGCTATGGTTTTTCCAGTGGTCATGTATGGATGTGAGAGTTGGACTCTAAAGAAAGCTGAGTGCCAAAGAATTGATGCTTTTGAACTGTGGTGTTGGAGAAGACTCTTGAGAATCCCTTGGACTGCAAGGAGATCCAATCAGTCCATCCTAAAGGAAATCAACCCTGAATATTCACTGGAAAGACTGATGCTGAAGCTGAAGCTCCAATACTTTGGCCACCTGAGGTGAAGAGCCGATTCAGTGGAAAAGACTCTGATGCTGGGAAAGACTGAGGGCAAGAGGAGAAGGGGCGACAGAGGATGAGATGCTTGGATGGCATGACAAGCTCCGGGAGACAGTGAAGGACAGGGAAGCCTGGTGCACCGCAGTGTGTGGGGCTGCGAAGAGCCGGACCCGACTTGGTGACTCAACAACAACAACGGGATTGTAGCAGTCTCCTACTCCCAGGGATTTGGGTTGTTTCTGTGTTTTTCACTCTTACAAGCATTTCTACGGTGAACTTTCTTGATGTCAACATTGACGGGCATTTTCAGAACAAGTTTTCAGAAATGAAAATACCGGGAAAAGGTATGAACATTTTAGCGGCTCTTATCACAAACTGCCTTACAGAATGGCTGTATCCATTTATATTCACACTACTAGGTATAAATGTTCATTTCACCTCACCAATGTCATGGACTGCCATTTTTATTATGGCAATTTAATATTCAATTTTTAATTTTTATCTACTTCTCACTTTTGCATGTGATTTTCAGGCATCCGTGTCTCTTCTTTATGATCTGTTCGTATCTTTTGCCCATTTATCTTTCATAATATTTGTCTGGACTTAAAAGTTTAAGCAAGAACTGCTATCAGGCTCATTGTACCTTGAGCCATATAAAGTAGGGTCTGTTTAGATCTCACTCTGAGCATTTGATGTATGCCTCTCTGTTATTCACCAGTCTGCAAAGGACATGACTGATTCTGAATAAATTTGGCACACAACTGAAGGGTATGAGACAAACTTTTATATCCACACACTTTATGTGAGGCCACACGGTCTGCTATTTTTCATGAATTTCAGTGCCATTGAGTTTGTGGGTAGAGGTTACTGAGATGAATGATTTCATTAAACATGGAGGGAAGGTCAAGCATACTCCATACTAGTAATAAACTCTACATATTCAAAAGTTGAGGAGGTTTAACCATGAACTTGAAAATGAATTTAAAAATTCAAACTATGGCCTTTTGGGAACATTGGCAACTAGTGAGAATCTCTTAGGAAATGGCTGGAAATTCATAGGATTTCAGTAACAAAATATTACCTACATGAGAACTGTGGGGGCTCCTTCCAGAGAAGCCCACAGCCCTCATCCTAAGGCCTGCCAGCAAAACCCCTGGAGCCTGCCCGATGCACAACAGACATTCAATAAATGTCTGTTGAATAAACCCTTATCCCCGGGCGCCAAAGGTCCATCTAGTCAAAGCTATGGTTTTTCCAGTAGTCATGAACGAATGTGAGAACTGGACCATAAAGAAGGCTGAGTGCCAAAGAACTGATGCTTTTGAGCTATGGGACTCTTGAGAGTCCCTTGGACTCTAAGGAGATCCAACCAGTCCATCCTAAAGGAAATCAGTCCTGAATGTTCATTGGAAGGACTGAGGCTAAAGCTGAAACTCCAATACTTTGGCCACCTGATATGAGGAACCAACTCATTAGAAAATACCCTGATGCTGGGAAAGACTGAAGGCAGGAGCAGAAGGGGACGACAGAGGATGAGATGGTTGGATGGCATCACCGACTCGATGGACATAAGCTTGAGCAAGATCTGGGAGGTGGTGAAGGACAGGGAAGCCTGGCATGCTGCAGTCCATGGGGTCGCAGAGTCAGACACGCCCGAGCGACTGGACAACAAAGGGTGCTGAGCCCTCCTGACCTGATTCGGATCGCGTCTCCTGCCCTTCCCTGTGTCCAGCTGACTCCTGCGCCCCATGCCTGGCGGGCCCCTGAACTCTGCACCACCTGCTCTGCATGGCCACCCTGCCACATGCTGCCAAGCCTCTGCGGGTCCTGACACCCGCTGCGCTGGGTTTTGCCCTCAAAGCTTTTGTCCCTTCGACAGCAGCGGGAGGCCCCAGCTGTGTTGTGGCCTCACATCTGGCCCACCCTGCAGCCAAGCTCCTAGCCCTCTGCCAATGGTCACCGACCAGCGATGGCACGCTGGCTTTTGGTTCTTATGCTTGAATGCTTGCCCTCGGGCTAATGACAGTGTGTTTGGAAGATGATTTCCAAACTGAAACTCGTTGTTAAGGCAGTCAGTTGACTACGGTCAGAAACATGTAAACAGGGATTCTTCATATTTCTGTCTGTTGAATTAATCTTAGAGTAAAAGTAAGATATGGATCTTCATTCTTCCAGCCTCTGCCCACTTCCCCATCCAGTCTCTGCCCGTATTGGTGTCCCATATAAGAAAAACATGATTTAGCACTTACATAAAGAGGAAAGAGGTCTGACATCAATAAATACCACTGCTGCCTAAAATCCCCTTTTGAAAAAGCATGATGTTAAGTAAATATGTTCCTGGAAGCTTGTTCATTACACACTGTGGAGAAATGCCTATGGAAAAGCTCAGGGGACTTCCTGATGGTCCACTGCACCCCATCCTCCATACTTCCGCACAGGGCTAAGGGTTCGATCCCTGGTTGGGGAACTAAGAAACTGCTGCCTCGCAGCATGGCCAAAAAAAAAAAAGCCCAGGACTCTATTGCTGTTGTTCAGTTGCTAAGCTTTTGGTTGGACCCCAAAGCTACCACCTCCCAACGTTCTGAGCCCTACCCCACCCTCCTGTTCCACGGCTGCAGCCTTGGTGCAGGAGTCTTCACCACCTCAACTATTTTTAAAGCTTTTTCATTAATCTCCCAGCCTTTGCATTTTTTTTTTTTGAGGACAGAGATTATATTTATTTTTAAGTAGCTTTACTGAGATGTAATTCACATACCAAACAATTCACTGTTTCAACTGTACAAATCACCTTTTTTTTTTTTTAACCTATATTCACAGAGTTTTGCAACCACTGCCACCATCTAATTTTGGAGCGTTTCATTGCCCTTTTAAAAGGAAACCCTGTAGCTATATTAGCAGTCACTCCTCACCCCTCTCCCCACCCTCCCACCTGAGGTCCTAGGCAACGGGCAATCTACTTCCTGTCGCTACAGACTTGCCTGTTCTGGACATTTCATGTAAATGGATTACACAACATGTGGTCTTTTGTATGTGCATTCTCTTTGCTCGTCATCTTGTTTTCAAGGGACATACGCTTTGCACTGTACATCAGTCCCTTGTTTCTTTCTGTGGCAAATAATTTTACATGGAAGTCATATTGCGTGTATCAGTCCATCCACAGGTGGACATCAGGGTTGTTCCCACCATCCAGCTGTCATGAATATCTGTGTCCAAGTTTTTGTGTGAACGTACATTCTCCTTTCTCTCAAGTCATACCTTGAAGCAGAACCACTGGGTCATGCAGTAACTATGTTTCCTACGTCGAGGAACTGCCAAACTATTTCCCAAACTCTCAGCCCTTTCGAATATCCCCTCTATCCTGCCATCATAGTGACCAGGCTAGCCACAGCTAAAAATGGTCAATAATGGCACACGCCCTGCAGGGTAAACTGCTGCTGCTGCTGCTGCTAAGTCACTTTATAAACCCGTGATGATCTTGGTACTAATTCTTCAGGGTCACCATCTTGCCACACCTCCTCCTACCCAGAGCTGCATTCTCTTACTGAATACTCCAGCATCCTGCCTGTAGCTCCCCGAACATCCCAGGCTTTCGCACGCCTCCAGGTTCTGCCTTCGTCCCTCCCGCTGTGCAGAGCACCCCCCGGCCTGAGCCTTCTCCGTAAAGACCTTGCTGACCCTGCCGCGGGATGGGCCAATCTCTCGCCGCTGGACCACTTAAGGTGTGACTCTGGTGTCGTCACCTGTGAGGGGCAGGGGTCGTGTGTGTGGCTCTGTCTGCCCCCAGCATGGATGATGCTGGTGCATGGGCCCCCCAGTGAATGAACAGACTGAACATCCAAGCCTTCAAAACCTTCAGAGCTTAACTCTCCCATTACCCATCTAGCCCTCCACTTAAGAAGCTATGACACTTTGTGGGGCTTCCCTGGAGGTCCAGGGGTTAAGAATCCGCCTTCTAATGCAGAGGACTTGGGTTTGATCCCTGGTCAGGGAACTAAGATCCCACACGCCATGGAGCAATTCAGCCCATGTGCCACAACTGAAGAGGCCCTGTGCTGCAAAGAGAGACTGCGCGTGACGCAATGAAGAGCCGGTGCGCCACATCCAAGGCTCAACGCAGCCAAACAGACGCAATGAACAAACACTCGAAAGGAAGCTCCGACACTACGCGCCACACCCAGCCCACCGCCTCCGCCTGGAATCTCCCTCCATCCTCTACCATCAGCGTCCTCCCCGCAAACACCTACCTGCACATAAAGGCGCCTCTCCAGATTGTGTTTTTCAGACCAACTGATAAGCCAACGGAACCTCTAAGGATGGAAAAAGTCTATTCCTTCTCTTCATCTATGTCCACAGCAAAGATGGGGCTGAGGGCAGAAGGAGAGCCAGGCAGGACGCAGGCCAGCGTTTCCACTATGGAGCCGCTCCCCTTGGGGTCCACCCCTCCTGCACCTCAGCTCCTTCTGGTCCTTCAAGGACGATAAAGCCACCAGGCCAAGGTTCAGCACCCCGGCAGCCCACCTCCCTGTGGACCCCTGCCCACCTCTGATCAGCAGCCCCAGTGGAAGCAGACAGATACGGACGAGAGATGCTTTACAGACCCTGGGGACTGCTGATACTCTAAGCAAAGCTTAAGAGGTAATCTCACCACTGGCCCCCAAAAGCTCCCATTGCTGAGTGAATCAGATAGAGCCTGACTAGTGATGCAGGAAACTCTGGCTGCTGCTGACAGAGACATTTACAATGTAAAGGAACTGGGGTGGGGGCAGTGCTCTCTACCAAAGGTCTGTGTTCAAGGGTGTATGTACACGGACTTCCCTGGTGATACAGTGAACAAGACTCCACCTACCAATGCAGGGGACACAGGTTCGATCCCTAGTCCACTAAGATCCCACCTGCCACAGGACAACTAAGCCCATGCTCCACAAAGCCTGAGCCAGCCCTCTGGAGCTCACACTCCACAGTAAGAGAAGCCCCCGCAATGAGAAGCCCGCACACTGCAAGCCCTCCATCCTGTCCTGCCTGCAGCCACCTCCCCGAACCATCTGCTCTTCCCCCCACACCCCACCCACCGCACAGAATCCCTGCTCTTCCTAACTTCTGCATCAAGACCCCGCAGAGGCCCCCCAAGTGCCCTGAAATGCACCTGAACACCTATCTTACCTTTCCTCCCCAAGTCACAAGAAGGCACGCCAAGTACTGTGGTTTCAAGCACCCAGCCCTCCAGACACCCGGCCCTGGGACTGGGCTTGACTTGTCTAGCAAAGCTTAGGATCATGGTCCTCAGGGCATCCCCGGAGGTTAAGCCGAGGCATCAACAAAGGATGTAGAACACTCAGGATCCTCACTCCGCCTCAGCCTCCGGGGAAGAGCACAGGAGGCCACTGTGCAGTGGCCACTAAGGTTTTGGAGCCACTTCTGCATCCCCTTGTTTTAAAACGGGTCCCAGGGCACCATCAAAAGCTTCACTGTCTCGCGACTCTTGGCTCTGCTGCATCTCATCCTAAAATCAAGTCTCTCGGCACCTGACTCACTCTTGCTTCCACTAACCCTAGAAAAGCTGGAGCGAGTGAGCTGCCCAGGCTGGTTCAGAACCACCTCACGGAGACAGCAGACACAGCGCATCACACAGGACTCACATTATCCAGTGTTTAGATGGTTACGATAATAATTCAGGAGGCTACATTGTTTTCCTAAAAGAAATCAACCCTGAATATTCATTGGAAGGACTGATGCTGAAACTCCAATACTCTGACCACTCAATGAGAAGATCTGACTCACTAGAAGAGACCCTGAAGCTGGGAAAGACTGAAGGCAGGAGGAGAAGGGGACGACAGAGGATGAGATGGTGGGATGGCATCACTGACTCGATGGACAGGAGTTTGAGCGAGCCCCAGGAGATGGTGAAGGACAGGGAAGCCTGGCGTGCTGCAGTCCCTGGGGTTGCAACAAGTCAGACACAACTGAGAGACCGGACAACAACAAATTGTTTTATGGCTGCAGGTCCCAGAGCTCTATTTAAAAAACGCCATTGAAGCCAAAAGTCGTGCCACTCAGACCTGAACAGGAGGCGCTAAGCCATAAAGGGCAGTGTTCTGTTCACTTGAGATAAATAGTTGGGTTTCTGAACACATGGGATCTGATCATGTTTTTCTCCTTTATCTTCTTTTCCCAGATGGTTGTACCAAAGATTCATGCTATTATGTAAGAATCCAATGCAAAATTCAGTGCCAGAAGAAATATCTGGAAATAGGGGTCAACAGCGCTTCCTCCGTGTTTTAGAGATAGATAATGATTCAGTCAGCGTGGATAACAAATTAGACGGTCATCAGCAGGCGTTCCCCCTCCACAGGTTTCACAGAACTGCAGGAAGTGGCCGCCGTCAGAGAAGACTGTCCAAATCCCCCCTTTCCAGAGAGCGAGATCCGCAGGGCTGGGGCACCCCTCAGGAATGGTCCCTCAGCAAAGCCGAGGCACAAAGCTGAAGCTGTGCTTCGTATTTTGCAGGAGGCCAGGCCGGGTGGGCCTTGTGGGGACATGAAAGTCAGCCTCTGACTGAAGGACAAGGAGACCCAGCTGCTGGGAGGTGCGGGGTCTGGACCAGGGTTGCCCAGCCCCCGGCCCTGGCATCATGCCTCATGCCCCAGGGCTGGCTTTTCAGTCAACACAACCATTATCATCCGGAAGCATTCTCAGACTTTCATTATTCCTCGTCTGAACACAGAGAACCCCCAGCCTTATCACAGGAGCTCAGGGTTCAGCCAACCTGTGACCCTCGTGTGGAGGCCTACAAGCGTGTTGGAGCCCAGGTCTGCCCGGAGACTCCCACTCAACTGCCTGCTGACACCCAAACACAAAAGGGTCCAAGGTTAGGCTTACAAACCCAAACACGTTATCTTAAAGACAGACTTCATCCTCACAAGGTTCTGTCGCTTGTTCTAATTACCATGGAAAGTGGAAGTGTGAAAGTGTTAGTCGCTCAGTCTGATGCTTTGTGACCCCGTGGACTATAGCCTGCCAAGCTCCTCTGTCCATGGGATTCTCCAGGCAAGACTACTAGAGTGGGGTGCCATTCCCTTCTCCAGGGGATCCTCCCGACCCAAGGATTGAACCCGGGTGTGCCCCACTGTGGGCAGGTTCTTTACCATCTGAGCCGCCAGGGGGAGTTGCAAACTTCCAGTTTACAAACCTGAACATGTTATTGCGAAGCCAGACTTCATCCTACAAGGTTCTGCCACCTGTGTTCATTACTATAGAAAAGAGATTTCAAATCAGACCCTTTCTCTTCCCTTCTTTCTCCCCCACTAGGTGTAGATCAAAGAATCATGAACAAGGATTGCAAAGACTGTCACATAACTCAGTCCAGCCACCTCTCTGATGCCAGAATCATCAGTCACACCTCCCAGCTATCCAGCTGATCGCAGAACCCTTGTAGAGAAGGAAACCCCACTTTGTTCAGAAATGTCTCTGCCTGACAGTTACTCCTTGCACTGCATTTAACTCTGCCTTCCTGCAGTTCCTGACCAGTGGAGTCTTTTGTTGACACTCCATTTACTGGGAAGACTGCCTTCATAGTCTTTTGTGATAAGAATGAAAAAGTGGTATCAACTATGTGTACGACCATCAAATAGGTGTAAACACATTTAAAGTGTTTGTGTCCATTTACTCATCATACAAAATAGCTGAGCAGACTTTCCCCAAGTTTGGAAGGTGTGTGGAGACCGACCTGCCTTCACACACAGGGTGTTACCCACACAGGGCAGCGTGACAAGCGGTCTCTGAGAGGAAGTCAGCCATGCCACATCAGCTCAGGGACAAGAGGTCCAGGTCTCTCCTAGCGGAGAACCACAGGCCTTACACTTCAGATACTGTGCACAGAAAAGCAGATATTTCAAACACGAATGCAGATTGAAGCCACAAGGGTGAACATGCCCAGTGCAGGCGCGGACCTGTAATCAAGTTCTTTTGAAAGGGTTTTGTGTGCGGGGCAACCAGGAGTTCCTTTTAAAGGATGTTTAGTGATTTTCCCTGGAAGTCGGCTAGGCAAATAATAGTTGTGGAAACGTTTCATAAGCTCTTGAGCTCTCTAAAAATGAGAGGCTACAGCCTCACGATATTTTAAACATTTACCAAGTGCTCACCCTGTGTTTACTAGCTTCCCAGTATGCTGAGCATTTTAATACCTCAGAATAAATGTCAAAAAAATCCTGACACCTGTTGATGAAAAATGGACACTTGTCATCTGCCTCTACAGGGGTGAAGTCACTGGCCACTGCACTCACTGACCTTCAGCTTACCCCGAAAGGAGTTTGAGGTTGGGAGCAAAAACGAGGCGCTCAATTCTCTGGGAAAAATTGGAGGAACAGATCTCAGATAGATACTTCAGGAGAAGATTTTATGAGCCCTATTTCCTGTATCTTCTTATATGTGGGAAAGTACCAAAATCACGAACAATGACATCTGCTCCTCGTGACCAGCAGCAACCTTCTGCCAAAATGCGTTGTTTCATGGACCCCCTTCACCAAAATCACATATAGCCTGACCTCCACCCCACTTCTTGGGGGGTATCCTCAGAGATGTCTGAGACGCTGACTGCCTGGATAAAGTCCTCGTTTTGCACCCAAATAAAACCCAGTTCACAATTCTCAGGTTATGCTTTTTTTTTTTCAGTTGACGCATCAAAAGCTTGATCTTGTGTAAGATTTCTTTCCCGAGCTCCAGAAGAGATAGTATATCAAAACTGCATTAACTTACAGTTCACCTGTACAGGGAAAAACGGTAAGACTGGAAGGCATCCAAAGAGTACAGCGTGAAGAGCAGAGGGAGGGTTTCTGATAGAACTAAAGGCAGTCTGTCCTGCCTGCAGGTGGGCGAGATGGTCCTCACAGAACCCAGCAGGGAGCATGGTTAGTGGACAAGCCACGTGTCTGGGAAGCAGGTCCTATTCAGAAACAGGAGAAGAAGCTGGGCATCCTCAAAGGCAGCTCCTCTCCCAAATTATCAGCTGATTTTTGAATCGGTAACAGTGGAAAAGTCAGTAAGAAGAGCCTGCAAGAAACTTCCAAGATGAGGCTGCTTTCTTCTAAAACTGGCACAAACACAAGTTAATACAAGGTTGCTCTGCATCCACGAAGAAAAGAGCCATTCACTCTCTCCGCTTCCAGGTGCTCTATCTGCACAGTGTGACCCAGTGGTTAAGGACCTGGATGCTGGAATCAGAATTCTGGGTTCACATCCCACTGTCACTTGGTAAGGGAGCAATTTTAGGTGATTTACTTAATCTGAGCCTCCATCTTCTCACCCCCCCCAAAGGGGTCACTGTAAGTGTAAACTTGCTAAAACAGAGCTGCTGCTGCTGCTGCTAAGTCCCTTCAGTCGTGTCCGACTGTGCGACCCCAGAGACGACAGCCCACCAGGCTCCCCCGTCCCTGGGATTCTCCAGGCAAGAACACTGGAGTGGGTTGCCATTTCCTTCTCCAAAACAGAGCTAGACCAGCCTAAGTGCTACAGGCACACGCTGGTTTTTACTGTCTGTCTGTGACCTGATGAAAGGACCCTGTCTCCAGAAGCGCCTGTAAGAAGTCGTAAAACGAAAACCGCCTGTCACACGCAAAACCGCTCTTGGCTAAGCTGCCGTAAAACCAGTCTAAGATGGTGCAAACTGGTCTAAACCAATCTAAACTGGTCTAAGCTGGCCTCAGCCAGTTCAAATGGGTCTAAACCATTTCTACCTGGTCTCAGCTGGTTCAAACCGGCCTCAACCAGGTCAAACCGGTCTGAGGCTTTTTATACTGGTCTAAGCAAGTCTCAGCCAGTTCAAACAGGTCTAAACCAGCCTCAGAGGCTTTTTAAACTGGTCTAAACAAGTCTCAGCCAGCTCAAACAGGTCTAAGCCAGTGTCAGAGGCTTTTTTAATTGGTCTAAACAAGGAAGTCCAACCAGTCCATTCTGAAGGAGATCAACCCTGGGTGTCCCTTGGAAGGAATGATGTGTTAAAGCTGAAACTCCAGTACTTTAGCCACCTCATGCGAAGAGTTGACTCATTGGAAAAGACTCTGATGCTGGGAGGGATTGGGGGCAGGAGGAGAAGGGGACGACCCAGGATGAGATGGCTGGATGGCATCACGGACTCGACGGACGTGAGTCTGAGTGAACTCCGGGAGTTGGTGATGGACAGGGAGGCCTGGCGTGCTACGATTCATGGGGTTGCAAAGAGTCGGACACGACTGAGCCACTGAACTGAACTGAAACAAGTTTTAGCCAGATCAGACCAGTCTGAACTGGCCTAAATCGGTCGGGGCTTGGGCTCATGGTGGATTTGTGCTTGCTTCAGTCAACGGTACCGTCAGTCTGTTCCTGGGGGTGCTGCCTGGTCAGCTTCCCCTCAGCTTCCTTTGTTCCTTCCTTGACTCTGCACCTTTCCTGGCCACGCTGAGTCGTCTTTCAGGTCACAGCCACTGCGGTCCCTCCTCGTTAAAGCGGCTCACACAGAGCCGTCTGTCTCGTCCCCAAGGCCACCGCGGACCTCCGCAGCCCGGCCCTGCCTGGACCGGGACCCCGCGCTCCTCCCACCACTTCCCACCCCCATGGCGAGCCGGCCAACCTTCGATGAAGTCCGAGGCCGTGTAGGGCCGCTGGTCGGGGCTGCTCTCCGCGGGGCTGTTCAGAGCCTCCACGGCCGACTGGATAGCCTCCACCAGCTCGTCCCGCTTGTCCTTGCGCACGGGCTTCTCCTCCGGGTGGCGGGTCAGGCCAGTCTCCAGCTGGTACACCTTGTGCAGCGTGAAGCTGTCGAAGGGCACGGCGGCATACTCGGTGGCCTGCTTGACGCCGGCGTGCACCTCCGCCCTGTCCACCTGCGAGCGCAGGAAGGCCAGCAGGTCTGCCTGGGCCCTGCCCGGGGCCCCCGCGGGCTCCCCCGCCAGCTGCTGCGCGGCCCTCAGCTGCTCGCTCCGCTCCTGCAGCTCGTCCTGCAGCTGCGCGATCTGCCTCTTGAGGCTCCCGACGTGGTCGCGGTGACGCTCCTCCCAGCCGAGCACCGCCGCCTGGGAGCCGGCCCTGCCCGTGGGGCCGTTGGCCCGGGGCAGCCCCAGGCGCTCATCGTCGCCCCTCGGCGTGCAGGCCAGCATGTAGAGGACGGAAGCCGCGCAGCAGAGGAGCACGAGCAAGACCACCACGCGGGAGGCCCAGGCGAGCAGCCCCCGGCGCAGCATCCTGGCTCAGGAGTCGGCCATGCAGCCCCGGCCCACAGGGGCGTCCCCAGACTACACCTTCGGGAGCACGCGTCCAAGGGCCCCCGAGCCACTCTCATCCATTCCTGTCTATACCGCCACGCCTTGTTCCTGGGAGGCCACCACCACGCGCAGCACTTTCCTGACTTCCGAAGGACGAACTTGGGGGCAGAGGCAACAAGTCAGGGAAACCGTCCAAATCGTCAGGCTCATTCCCATCGTAACCTTCCAGAGGGGATCTGGGGAGAGACAGAAGGCAATAAATAACACTCACTCAAGACAACAACCTCCTTGTGTTCACCATGACGGTCAAGAATCAATATGCAGTGGGGTTTATGGAAAATACTGGGAACTCGGGGCAGTTCAGTGCTTAGGACTGCCACGTTCTCACTGCCCTAGAGCCGGGTTCAGTCCCTGGGCATGAAGGTCTGCAAGTCACGCAGTCTGCCAAAAAGTAAAAAGAAGGTGCTTACAACAGGGGATTAAATACTCTTTGGTGTTTCTGAATCATCATGCAGATACCCATTTGCAGAGGAGTGCACACAAAAAACAAAGCATGCAGGGAAAAAAAAGGAAGAAAAGATGGCAAAAATGTGAGCTGTCTCTTACTAGAGTAGGATTAATGGTGAGTTTTCTTTATCGTGTAAATTGTCCACAATGGCACATATTATTTTTGTGGTTAAAAGGGAAAAAGCAAAACTTAAATGACAATGGGATTGCAGACAGGGCCTGCCCAAGCCCTGCCAGATGCAAGCAGTGAGCATCCCTGATCTTGAGGGCACCCTCCCAGGGCAGAGCTTCATGCCAGCTCAGGGTGGTCCTCACACTTTCTGCTGAGCAGCGCAGAAGAACCTGGAGGCTCAAATATGTCAACGCTAAGTTTGGATGGTAACATGCAGAAAGAGCAGACAGTTCTTCCAGGGCAATGGGTGATGAGTTTACATAGAAAGAGATGAGGCCGGAAGAAGGGGACCTGAAACACTGCTTGGTGAGAACTCAAACCCAGGATGCCTCTGCCCACCCTCCAGGAGGAATTCCCTGTGCTGGCGGCTCACCAGGAATACGCAGCCAGACCACACGGCTTGTCACACACACTCTGCACCTCAACTTCACCATCCCCCCAAACAAATGCAGGGCCACCTGGCTCTAACCTGCTGTCCCCCTTTCCCGGGCACCCACTTCCTCCTCCACCCATCAATGACCCTTTCTTCTTCACCCCCTTCACCCACTCCCCTGCCCATCTGAGCCACGAAAAAGAAAGAACAATAAATGAATCAAGTAAGATTTCTTGTTTTGGGAGATTTTAATAAATTTTCCTAGATGCATCTTCTTATTCAATATATCGCTTCTCTGAAACAAGCTCCCTGAGGGTACTGTGTCTGGATCATTTTGTGAAAATTCAACACTTAAAAAAAAATCCCTGCGACAACAAAGTTACTTTTCACATAGTCTTCACTAAACCTAGATATCCAGATTCTGGCCTCATTTACCGGCGGCTGTCTCACTGATGGACCGGAAGAACTCTAGGCAATTAGCAGCTTCTGGGCCCCTGGGAAAGGAGAAGGTGATCCTTCTGCGCCCTCCTTGCGCTGAAAATGCAGTGAACAGCAGGGTCACTGAGTCTGAGTAGTCGCCCCTTTGTCCTGCAGCCACAGCAGGGGGTTTCTCTCCAGCTTCCCAGGGGATGTGCTTCGAAGGATATTATTATGTTACCAAAATAGCTGATTTCCCAATTTTCCCTTAAGATGCAACACCTAACATTCTCTCCAGTGTCTCCCTCGGCCTGAGGATTCTGCAGCCTATACTTCAGCACAGCACATGGGTATCAGTGCTGAGTTTAAAGCACATGTTTCTGTCTGATGAAAATCCCAGGATTTATGTAATTACTATCATTCTGTGATTAAAAACATCTCAGCTTGGGAATTCAGGCACCATGCTGTTTTTAATGACATCCCTTGGATTAACTCATTATATCCAAGTACTATATTACCAGTGAAGACACATTACCATGTTATTTGGCCACTTTAAAAGACTTTTACTTTAAATGGATTGTCACTAAAGACCAAATAAGCAAATTTAAAAAAAAAATGGAACATTCAACACCATTTATTGTGCTGGGGAAACAAAGTATGCAATCTTTCTAACATTTTGAATGGAATAACTTTTGCATTTGCATAATAAATTGAAATCATGTTGGTTAACTGAAGCAGTGCATTAAAGCAATGGCTAAAAAAATTTTTAAACTGTACAATAATTATTTTGTTCCGTTCCATAAATCTCTTGAAAGTCTAGTCCAGCTTTTGAAGTTCACTAGTATAAATTTCAAAGTTATTTGGTATTTCAGTCTTTGAGATATAAAAGGAGGGGGAAAAAAACAGGCCTAGTAAGCAATGACTTTTTAAAAGAAACAAAAGCCATAAAAATTACTGCCAAGGGAGCAGTGATAGATTGCTCCTTTTAAAGGTCAGGAGCAGATAAGGTACCTCAGAAACAGAATTCCGCACCTCTCAACACACAGTGGGTTTGATGTTTCCAGCTCTCTATCCTGTAATCAAAATAGTAACCTGGTTGCACATTTGCCTGCTGGAGTCAGGAGACTCATCCTCTCTACTCCTGCTTCTATGGTGACGTCGTGTTTTTCATCTGCAGCAAAGGTGTTACCTTCCCAGCTCTACCACATACACGTGTAGGACTCCTTGATGAGATAAAACCATACAACCTGGACCAAACCTACAACCAAACCACAAAGGTCCAGCCTCTCCCCGTCTCTGCAGAGGTGTTGGGAGAATGAAACAGTTAACATTCACACTGTGTTTACAGCTGCAAATGGAGCCCACCATGTAATTACCAGGCACTATCACCAGAGACAGTGAAAATACAGCTGTTACCATCCCAACAGCATCGTGCTACTATTTTAAAAACTTAGAAAAGGCACCCAGATTTCAGAGGAGTTCCGTCTTTGGGGCAGGTAAGGGCAAGACCAGATGGGAAGAGCCAACTCAGTTTTCCAGACCCTGATGCTGGGAATCTCAAAGGCAGAAGGAGAAGAGGGCAACAGAGAATGAGATGGTTGGAGGGCACCCATGGACATGAACTTGGGCAAACTGAAAGATGGTGAGGGACAGGGAAGCCTGGTGTGCTGCAGCCCATGGGGCCACAAAGAGTCAGACACGACTTGGCGACTGAACAAAAAGTCCTGTCAGTAACCAACCTTAGGACGAGTAAAAGGGAGATGCGTGTTCCTATTTTTCAACTACAAAAAATCCTCGTCCTCGTTGCATCTTGCCAGCTACATTTTACTTTTTCAAATCTTTTTTTTACCTTTTTGTCATTGCAATTAGCATTAGATTTTTCTTGTACTCTAGTTAGTAGAATAAGGATGATTTTTTTGTTGTTGTTCATTGTTTAGAGAGAAAAAAAATAAGAGCATAAATGTATCAGACATTTCAAAATACTGTTTTACAAAATAACCAAATATTCATGTTTTCTTTTTTAAATCCTGATTAAAAGTAGAAATAAAGTGATGATAGTATCACTGTGAATTCAAGCAAGAGCATACACTTTATGTCTGTTCTTCAGAAAAGTTCAAGAGAATAAACAGTGAATATAGCTTTAAAGCAAAAGTCTGACTCAAATACAGTACTTTAGAGAAAAGTTCACCTGAGAAGTAATACTTTTTTTCTTTTCACTTCACCCGACTCTTTGCGAACCCATGCACTGTAGCCCGCCAGGCTCCTCTGTCCATGGGATTTCCCAAGAAAGAATACTGGAGTAGGTTGTCATTCTCTTCCCAGGGAGGGAATTCCCAAACCCAGGTCTCCTGCACTGCAGGCAGATTCTTTACCGTCTGAGCCACCAGGGAAGCCCTTTTACTCTGTTGCCACCTTCGCTTCAAGGTCCATCCTTCCCAGGAGCTCCCCCCAGGCTTCCCTGCCCCAGCCAAATCCCCAGGGATGTTCTGTGATCCACACCATCCCCAAAACACTGCACTTATTGATTAGACTGAAGGGACACCCAAACACCGTGGCTCTGCTGCTGTTTTTACAACCTCTGAGCAACAGAAGGGCGGGCGGAGGGTCCTCCAAGGTCCGCTGTGAGCAGACCACGCTGCAGAGCTGTGCTCGCCAGATCACCCAGGGCAGAGCCCACTCGGTGCAAGGTCCCTCCCTAAACTCTCGGGCCGGACAAGGGCTCTCGGGACAGGCAGACTGACCCTAAGAGCTCTGCCCTGGGGTATGCAGGCAGGGGGCTGCGTAAGGAATGTCTTTCTGGACGGTCAAGGCGGAGAGTCTGAAAGACACAAGGGCCTAAGCCAAGGGGCCCAGCCATGGGGTGGGTTTCTCAGACTCCAGCTGCAAGCCATCTGGCAGCTCTGACAGCCGGCACTGACCAGCAAGTGTCCGGGGCAGCCACAGGCCCCCAGAGAGCACAGCAAGGGCCCAAGAGGGGAGAGAATCCAGGAGGCTGTCGCTGTTCATCCTCGCTGTTACTGAGCATCTACTAGTGCCCCGCCGACGAGAAGTTACAGGAGATGAAAAGGGGCCGAGCCCAGGTTCCAGCAGCAAGTTCATGAGCTTCCAGAGGAATGAAGCCCTTTGCCAATAACTGAGACACGAGCCCTTAACAGGCAAACTACACTGAGACAGGTATCATCGCTAAGGCCATGTTCCCACCTACCAAATGTATGGGGGATAGTAGTTGAGAAGTACAAGAAAATAAATTTCAAAATGACAAGAGCTTAAAAGAAATGTTAGGTATCCACAACATTCATGAAGATAGGCAAGCGGCTATAGGGACTGTGTACCCTTTCATCTTAGAGTGGAAACTCTGAGAGTGAAATGAAGACACGTCTCAAGTTTGGTCCAGGGTCTGACAGTCACCGAAAATGAGGATAGTAGACATTGCAATTTCTATAGCCAGGACAGAAGCATTCTTAAGATGTGTGTCCCAGTTTCATGCTACAGACGCCAGGGGACATTTGGGTCAGCAGGGCTGTGGCCTGAGACACGGAGAGCCTTCCAAGAGGCCTCTACGAGTGTCCCTGAGAAGCTCACACATGCTGAGGACCGCAGGACAAGCCCGGCTGTAAGACCGGCCGGGGCGGCAGCAGGCAGAAGGGTTGGGGGCTCAGTGGTGAGGCCAGGCTGGGCAGCCCTGCTGGGCACAGTGACAGGCCTGAGTGACAAAGGAGCCTGTTCAGGGTGTGGCCACAAAGCCCACGGGGCAGCTCCACCCTATGCACACACCCAGCCAGAAGGGCAGGAGCGAAGAAAACCAGCTGTGTGTCCTGAGCCAGGAAGCGGGGGGACCAGGGCCCCAGGCCACCCTGCGCAGTGGCTCCTCGGGGGACACAGACAGTCGGCTCTTTGACGGCAGGGGCGTGGCAGCCCCTCGGTGGCAGGATTAGGTGTACTAACGGAGCATAAATCAAGGTCCCATCTCCTGGATAAGCACACCATCCTGAATGTGTGTGCAGAAGGCATCGTGCAAGGACGCTTATTCAGACAGACTTCAGATGCTCTCAGAAACATATACAAAGTGACTCTGTAAGCCTCACCCTGGAAAAGACCCTGATGCTGGGAAAGACTGATGGCAAGAGGAGGGGCAGGGGTGACAGAGGATGAGATGGTTGGGTGGCATCACCAACTCAATGGACATGAGTTTGAGCAAGCTCCAGTAGTTGGTGATGGACAGGGAGGCCTGGTGTGTGCAGTCTACGGGGTCGCAGAGTCGGGCACGACTGAGCTACTGAACAACAGCAAACCCTCGGCCTGCCTCAGCGCTGCATGGAAAATTCTCTCTGCTTCCACTTAGCTCCCATGTGCACCGGGTGGCTCCCAGCAGGCCTGGCATCCCTGCCTCCCCGTCAGCCTGGGGCACGTGTGAGGGGCCGACGCCACCCGCAGAAGTGCGGGGAATTCTGCAGAATCCAGCAAAAGGCAGACCAAAGCCACTCTGGAAGCTGAAGACCCCAGCTCCCTGCCCCGCCTCCCCGCCTCCTGTGGACACACTTCTTTCTCTTTCCCACGCGGTCTCTTAGAGGTGCGTCTCTCCCAGCAACTCCTGCCGCAGCGTCGTGTGGTCCAGAGCGAGCTGCCTCTCGTGCACATCTGCCACTTTAGGGCTGAGATGTTGCAGGGATGTTAAAACAGCCGGAAAATGAGCATATTCTTCCCAAATCACACCCCCCGGGAGCTTCGGAGCCACACTTCTCCAGCATTGCACATCTTTCTGTAACACAAGCGTCTCTTCTCCAGGCAGCTTGAGTCAGCACCCATCCTGTGCCAAGCGCTGTCAGCCTCAGGGTGCTTCTGACGGCAGCTGAGGAGCGCAGGGAAGATCAGTGTCGCTGTCCACACAGGCCCAGGTGAGGGCCAGGGGGCACAGCCTTCACCTGACATCAGTGTCAGTGTGGTCGGGGAGCATCCTCGCAGCCTCCCCAGCCTGATGCCAGCCTGCCTGGTCCAAGGCTCTGTCCACGACAGGCTCCGATATTCGGTGGTCTCCAAGCT
>SJYQ01029661.1:0-14016 GCA_006410935.1 Redunca redunca
CCAAAGGAAGATGAACTGGGGCTGCTAAGTTAAGAGGGGATATTTCTCTCCTCCACAACGGAATCATTTGCCCCCTACCTTGGCCAGAAAACCACCTTCAGTGAAGCTCCTGACTATGACATGTGAATGTGTGTTGAAAGTGAAATTCTCTCATTTGTGTCCAACTCTTGTGACCCCACAGACTATACAGTCCATGAAATTCTCCAGGCCACAATACTGGAGTGAGTAGCCTTTCTTTTCTCCAGGGGATCTTCCCAACCCAGGGATCAACCCAGGTCTCCCATGTTGCAGGCAGATTCTTTACCAGCTGAGCCACCAGGAAAGCCCAAATATGTGTTTACTGGTCTCTAAAACCCTGGGTTCTTTGCTATTTGCCTGTTTTTATATGTGAGTTCACTATCCATGAGTTTTTATTTCAGTCACATTTCTTAGGACTTGCTTATAAATCAGCCAGGTGCCAGATTCCTTACCCAAATGCAGAGAAAGAAAAAAAATCATATGCTACTCCAGGGGGAAACAAAATCTGGAAAACTGAATGAGCAAAAGATATGTTGCTGCTTGAGGAAGACAGGTAAGAAGGTGGCAGAGATGTGCTTGAGCCTGTTGCAGGAAGGGGGATCCCTTCCAGGGCCTGAAACTGGGCTCTTGTCTAACACTCGGAAATGAATTGTCCGAGGAGACACATCTGCTGACAAAGCAAGAGATTTTGTTGGGAAAGGGCACCCGGGTGGAGAGCAGTAGGGTAAAAGAACCCAGGAGAATAGTTCTGCTGCATGGCTCTATGGTTTATAGTTATGGGATTAGTTTCCAGGTGGTCTTTGGCCAATGACTGTAATTCAGAGTCTTTTCTGGTGGCGCACTCATCACTCAGCCAAGATGGATGCTAGCAAGAGGGATTCTGGGAAGTGGATAGACATGTTGTGTCTCCTTTCAACCTTTCCTGAACTCTTCGGGTTGGTGGTGGCTTATTAGTTCCATATTCCTTATCAGGATCTCCTGTCATAAAACAACTCATGCAAATGGTCACTATGGTGCCTGGCCAGGGTGGGCGGTTTCAATCAGTGTGCTTCCCCTAACAAGCCCACTGGTATGAATCTACCGAAAGCTGATTATGTGGGTCTCTTCCCAACTCAGCATTCAGTGAAGTCATATTGGTAGCTTGAAACTGACCCAAGTGAGAATATTTCCACCACACAAATAGGCAAACACTACAAATCGGTGCTCTTTCCTCTTCCTTTCTTTTCTGAGATCCTGTAAAATGTTTGCCAGTGAGCCATGGGAAGGAAAGAATCTCATTTTTGCCAGCCCTCTTGCTGATGTAGGAGCCATAGGAGACACGGGTTCAATTCCTGGGTCAGGGAGATCCCTTGGAGAAGGAAATGACAACCCACTCCAGTATTCTTGCCTGGAAAATCCCATGGACAGAGGAGTCTGGTGGGCTACAGTCCATGAGATTGCAAAGAGTCAGATACAACTGAAGCAACTGAGCATGCATGCACGTGCCCACACACTTACACCCTACCTTTGATGAAGCCCATCAGATAAAGACCACCATGGACACACCAGCAGGCAAACAAATTTAGGTTTATAACTTGCTACATCAAGGAGGATCAAACACCACAGGATGTGAAACAGCTCATCACAGGGGAGTTGGGGTGGTGCAGAGTGATTTAAAGAGAGACTGGGGAAGAGGGAACTGTTCTGCAGTGGAGGCTGCCAGGCTGCAGGCAGTTTAGAAACCTGGAGAGCAGTACTCATCACCCAGGGGGAGGAAGGATGAAGTCGGAGGCAGTCATTGGGAATGTTGTTATTAGGTAAGAAAAGCCGTGATTGCTCTGAGAAGGGAGGTCACTCATCATTTCTCAGCTGTGGTATTGCCCTGGGAGGCACCCCATGTGGCCTCAGCTGGGTCCCATCAGAAACCTGTTCTATTTAGCTTGTGTTGGGGACATCACAGTCTGATTATTAGCAGTGCTAAGTGGACTCAGGGTCCTGTTTCCTTGGAAACTGCCAAGTTGAGATAACTGTGGAATGTTGTCTTCAAAGGCCTTATCGCCTGGTTTGGACACCAGGGCTGCTTCTGTGTCAAAGTGACCCACAGGCTCAAGGCCTCCAGGCAAGAATGGCCATCCATTCCCTCTGAAGTGAAGCCAACAACAGAGTTTTTCACTGTCTGAGATGAACAAAAGTGGTTTTCCCAGGTTTACACCTCAGCAGTCTTCACCTGCTCGCCATTGCTTATTTCACATGCACGTGTCTGGCGACTGGATTCACAGGGGACAAGGCTGCATTTTTTCCCCAAAGGAAGTGCCGATGCAGAGGAAGCTTTCAAGGCTTGAACGGCTTTGTGTCTTAAATACCTTTCTTCTCCAGAACGAGGCACAGAGCCTGGTACAAAGTCAGTGCCTAATAAATGCTTATGAAGTTCAATCCTAGGGGATAGGGTTATTAGGGAGAGAAATGGGACTCTTGAGTCCAAATTGGGACTGTGGGAACCACCCTGTTTAGACAGTTCTATACTCTGCTTGTTTACAAGTTGTTTGTTACCATTGTGATCAAGTTCCTTTTTCTGTAGCAAATATCGCTCCAACCTCTCACGGATAGGAAGGAAAATGTGGTATCTGCAGCTGTGCCCTGTAGGTGTGGCCCTGCTGCGAGTAAACATACAGTGTGACCTTCTGCAGGTCACATCCATATGGCCACAAATGCCCAGGTTTCAGCAGTGTTGCTCTTATTTTGGTCCACAAACCACCCGCACCTGGATCACCTTGAAGTTGCTTAAAAAACGCAGACTTCCATCCAGGGGGCACTATGGTTTTAGAACAGCCAATCCAGATTGTGTAATTTTATTTTATTTTTTTCTCCTGTAAGGTCTGTTCATCTAAAAATCAATAGGAATGTATTGATTCACTCATCCCAGGACCAAAGAGAAAAAGACACTCAGGGAGCTTACAGTCTTCTGATAAACTCATCTGCCAGGACTACTTGCCTTGATCTGAGAGAGATCTTGTTTTCCTTTATTTAGACTAAAAAATTAGAAAAATGACATCACACTTCCTGGCCAACAATCAGAATTGCTAATATTTACAAGCTAAGCTGTTCGCAAGCTCAGAGGGTGGATTGCTTGGGACTGGGTTAATGCTTGCACTAAGCCAAGCTTTCTAGCCTCCTCCACCACAGTCCACTCCCCAAGTCCCTACTCTCAGCTGTTAGTTCAGTGCAGAGTCTGGCACCCAGTCCTTGGCCCCACCTGACCAGCCCCCAGAGGGCCTGTTTCTCCCGTCCCTTCCAAACTCTAAGCTGCTCCCTGTACAGGGTAGGATCTCACCTGCTCAAAGGCTAGCAGTGCAGGTGATGTCCTGCCCAGGGCAAACTTTGACTAATGAGGGGCAAGACAGGCCAGAGCCATCCCATCCCAAATATACATGCCCACAGACTGTCCTAGGCAAGAGCCGCCCAGGAAGAGCGTCCGTAGGTAAAGAACTCAGGCTAAGACCTTGTCTCTATGTGTGCTAAGTCATTTCAATCATCTCTGACTCTGTGCGATACTGTGGACTGTAGCCCACCAGGCTCCTCTGTCTATGGGATTCTCCAGGCAAGAATACTGCAGTGGGTTGCCATGTCCTCCTCCAGGGGATCTTCCCGACCCAGGAATCAAACGCTTGTCTCTGGCATCTTCCGTATTGGCAGGTGGGTTTTTTACCTCTAGCACCACCTGGGATGCTTTCTCCCCAATTTGTCTATTAAAATACTTTAAATGTCTAGCTTTGGCATTATGAGTAACCATGACCATCTTTGCCTTGACATCAAAGATGGTACTTTGCTCATATTTGTTTATCTAGTGCAAGGATCATGCCTTCAATAGAGATTCAGTAAGTCTGTATTTAATTGAATAATTCAAAGTCTCTGCCCTCAGGAGACTTGCAATCAGAATTGCCAGGTACCTGGTGCCATCCTTGAAATGAGCTTGGCCCCCTCAACCATCACGTACCTGAGCTACCCTATGAGATCATACAACATCAGAAGTGAAAAGTGGGAGAGAAGAGAACAAAAGAGGTGATCCATTATAAATTTCAAAGTTCCAAAATGAACTGCTGAGGGGACTCTGATTGTCCTGGTGTCCTGGGCTCTGGTAGTCACTGGTGTACCACAGGGCTGGTGAATCACCTCCATACAAGAGCAACCAGCTGAAGTCTTTCAGAGGCTCAACCCATACAAGCACATCTCTGATTTTAATATGCAAATCATATAAGCTTATCTTTTGAGGAACTTTTCTGTTTCACAAATCTTCATAAATTGAGAATATGCTGGTTAATTTACATTTTTTATGAAACACAGATGTTTGCATCACACACAGCTTTCAAAAAAATCCAATCAAACGATCTAGGCATGGTCCCCAGAGTTAACTATAATCAGTTCTTTTGATTTCCCTCAAGTGTTTACAGTCACATTTCTAAATTATATATTGCTATTTCTCATTCTTGGTTTGTCAGTTTAGACATTAACTATTAAATCCCACCATGGTGTATAAGAACTTACCTCTCACCACCCGCCCCCCCGCCNCACCCGCCCCCCCGCCCCCCATCCCTGCTGCTTTTTTCCACTCTCCCGACTCAGGTTTATCACAGTATTGAGTTATATCAGTAGTCAACCTGGTATCAATATACAATTATCCTTCACTGCTGAGCCCATCGGGCTTTCCTGGTGGCTCAGATGGTAAAGAATCTGCCTGCAGTGCAGGAGAGGTGGGTTCAGTCCCTGGGTCAGGAAAAAGAAGGAAATGGCAACCCACTCCAGCATTCTTGCCTAGAGAATTCCATAGACAGAGGAGGCTGGCGGGCTACAGTTCCTGGGGTCGCAAAGAGTCAGACAAAGACTGAGTGACTTTCACACACTGAGCCAGTGAGCACACAGGTCAATACTTCTTTCGCACACAACTCTTTCCTGGGGGTTAATAATTACTCCATTCTGTTCATTTGTCCGGTTTTGGGGGTTAATAATTACTCCGTTCAGTTCATTTGTCTGGTTTTGTTTGTATGGATCCCAGTTTCTCTCCAGACATTCCAGTAATTCTGCCACATGTATATGTGTGTCCGTGACACTCTCTCCCCATCCACAGTTCTGCATGGACACAGCACAGACTCCCTCAGAGAAGGGTAACTGAGCACCTGCCCTCCTTGGACAGATTCACCTTGGGGTCCTCTGATTCTTAGGTGATTTACTGTCCAGTAAATTTCAGGATAGAACTAAGGCTTTGCTGGCACATAGGGCCTCAGATTTTCCATTTCCCTAGGAAGCTATTGGTGGATGAACTCTGCCAAAGGAGAGAGTAAACCAAAAAACAGGAAGTCAGAGGCCAAGGATATTCCAGGGCCTCAAAACCAGGAGAATAAAGAAAGGAAGCTGAGTCATTTGTCACTTCTCTGGACTCCTCCCCTTCTGGGACAGACTCTCATGCTGTCCTGGGAGCAGATGATCCCAGGTACGCACACATCAAATCCCCACAATATACGCTCTAAATATATTATAGGTCTAAATGTCAGTTCAGTTCAATCGCTCAGTCGAGTCCAGCTCTTTGCGACCCCATGAATAGCAGCACGCCAGGCCTCCCTGTCCAGCACCAACTCCTGGAGTTCACCCAAACTCATGTGCATCAGGTCGGTGATGCCATCCAACCATCTCATCCTCTATTGTCCCCTTCTCCTCTTGTCCTCAATCCCTCCCAGCATCAGGGTCTTTTCAAATGAGTCAGCTCTTCGCATCAGGTGGCCAAAGTACTGGAGTTTCAGCCTCAGCATCAGTCCTTCCAATGAACACCCAGGACTGATTTCCTTTAGGATGGACTGGTTGGACCTCCTTGCAGTCCAAGGGACTCTCAAGAGTCTTCTCCAACACCATAGTTCAAAAGCATCAATTCTTCAACACTCAGCTTTCTTCATAGCCCACCTCTCACATCCATACATGACCACTGGAAAAACCATATGCCAGTTACACCTCCATAAAGCTGAAATTTAAGAAAAGGGAACTGAAAACACCATTTATAAAGTGATGGCAAAGACCCTTTCTTAGTCTGACAGGCCAACAGAGGAGGGCCTTAGGGAACAAATAATCTTACAAGGAAGGATTCAGCGCAGCCTACAACAAGGTTACCTGCACATTATTAACCAAGTTTTAGAATTTGCCTCTGTGATCTGTGTCTCCAAACTCTCAGTGTCACTGCAGAAACACCAGTGCTGTCTCCCTTCTAGTCCTTTGTGTGTGACATGTTTCCTGAAATCTTTTAGCGTCATTTCATGACCCCAGTTTCACGACACTGTGCCCTGTGCAGGCTTTTCTTTAGCCCTTAGTGTGTTGCTCTAAGTCCATCATGGGCCCTTTTGATCTAGACAATATCACACCCTTCAGTTCTGGGAAACTTTCTTGTATTAATCCTTTCATGATTGTATGCACTCTATTTTCTGTTTCTGGAACTCCTGGGAATTAGACACAGAGCTTCCTGATTCAATCTATAATTTTCTAGATCTTCATTTCTTTTACTCCATTTGTCCTTTTATTTATTTTGTTCTGGGATATTTCCTATCTTCTCTTCTAATTTTTCTAATAAAATATTAGAAGAAGGGGTGTCCTAGTTTTAATTTCCATGATCTCTTTCTTATCCTTATTTTTTCTCCTTTTCTTTTTTTTCTAAATTCTGATAAAATACATGTAACATGGGCTTCCTTGGTGACTCAGCAATAAAGGATCCACCTGCCAATGCAGGAAACTAGGGTTCAATTCCTGGGTTGGGAAGATCCCTTGAAGGAGAAACTGACAATCCAGTATTCTTGAATGGGAAATCCCATGGACAGAGGAGCCTGGCAGGCTGCAGTCCATGGGATTACAAAAAATCAGATATGACTTAGCAACTGAAACAACCACAACAATAAATAAACATTTTCCATTTTAACCATTTATGTGTAATTCAGTGGTAAGTACATCCATAGTGTTGTGTAACCACCACCATTATCCATTTTCAGAATTTTTTCATCATCCACACCAAAGCTCAGTCCCTAAACAGTAACTCCCCATTCATGCCCCCACTCCCTCCCCATGGCTCTGGACAACCAACATTCTGCTTTCTGGTACCTCGTATGAGTGATATCATGAAATATTTAATCTTTTGCGCCTGACTTAGTAATATATCCTCTAGCATAAATGTTGGAGATGGCAATGGCACCCCACTCCAGCACTCTTGCCTGGAAAATCCCATGGACGGAGGAGCCTGGTGGGCTGCCGTCTATGGGGGTCGCACAGAGTCGGACACGACTGAAGCGACTTAGCAGCAGCAGCGGCAGCAGCATAAATGTTTCCTTGTTACAGCATGTGTCAGAATGTCACTCCTTTTTAAGGCTGAATTATATTCCACTGTACGTATATCCATTTGTCTGTCAATGAACATTTGAGTTGTTTCTCCTTTTGGTTATAGTGAGTAATGCCGCTATGAACATTGGTTTACAAATATTTTTGTGTACACTGGTGCACAAATATGTTCAAGTCTCTGCTTCTAGTTGTCAGGCATCTATAACTCAGAGTGGATGCTGGATCATATGATAATTCTGTTTAATTTGGGGGAACTGTCATAATGTCCTTCACAGTGGCAGCACCATTTTACCTTCCTAAATTCACAAGAGGTTCATCATTATTTACTGACTTTTAAAAAAAAAATACCCCTCCTAACAGATGTGAAGTAGTATCCCATTGTGGCTTTGATTTGCATTTCCCTAATAATTTGCAATATTAGATGACTTTTCATGAACTCATTGGCCGTTTGAATATCTTCTTTGGAGGAATGCCTTTTAAGTACTTTTAAACCAAGTTGTTTGGGATTTTTTTTGTTAAGTTTTAAGAATTCTTTACATATTCTGGATTTTAATCCTTATCAGGTATGTGATTTGCAAATATTTTCCCCATTCTGTGGGTTCTCTTTTCACTTTCTGATAGTGTCATTTGATGTACAAAACTTTTGATCAAGTCTAATTTATCCATTTTTTCCCCCTTTTCCTGCCTGTGCTTTTGGTATATATCTTATTCTTTCTTTTCACAGTAATGGATTCTAGTTTCAATGGAAAAGCATCTCTTATCTTGCAAGCATATTAATATCAAGTTTGTTTTCTTCTGTTCCCTACATTATCTCTGTTTTCTTCAGTGTCACTATTTCTGGTTTTTTGTTGTTGTTGTTTTGTTTTTGTTTCACAGAGGAGATTTTCCCTAAATGCTTATAGGCTTTAGCAGTTTCTTGGATTTAAAGGTAGGTTACTAAAAGCCTGATGGGGCTTCACTGGGCATGAGTGATGGTGGCCAGAACAAAATAGAGGGCTTTACTTTAAGATGATGACACAGCAACCCAGCCTTTTTAAGGGAAGAATGCCCAAATGTCAGTACATGCAGGCATTCCTCTGGGGCCCTCAAATTCCTCCAAAGATGAATTTCCTATCATCTGACCTCCTGCTTTCTGGACATTTGGCTAGCAGTCCCACAGGAGGAGGGTGAGGGAGGGGGATATTTGAAGCCGTCATACTTTATAAATGCATTTATCAGTTTCATTTGGATTTTTCTGTAACATACACCTGAATGAACTTTTCGGCCAAACCAAGACTTACTCTCCTTGTTCCCAGGTGTGTCCTTCTCCACTTTGTCCCTCTTTACATCTTTGTCTGATGTCTTGAAATTCAGAGCCTCTCAACTTCAATTTTCCCAAGGAAGAATCAGCTTCTAGTTCTTGATAGGAGGGAAACACAGAGAGGGGAACTTGCCTGGGGGCCTCACCATTCTTCAGGTAGACCTCTACCTGCTTTCCTATTACAGCACCCTTCTTAGACTACTCAGGCTGCTGGAACAGGATGCAATAGACCAAGGGCTGATGAATAACAGAAATTTACTTCTCATGGTTCTAGAGGCTGGATATCTGAGATTAGGGTACCTGGATGGTCAGGTCCTGGTGAGAACACTGTCTTCTTGTGTCCTCACCTGGCAGAGAGCAGAAGCAGTCTTATAAGAGCACTAATCTTGCTGGGGAGGGCTCTAGCCTCTCACCCTCTCCAAGGCCCCAACTCCTAATACCATCCCATCAGGGAGTTAGAGTTTCAACATATGTATTTGGGGAGAACACAGACATTCAGTCTATACTAGTATCTCATCCACAGACTGTCTCAGAGCAATATCTTGTACCTCCCAGGTCTGCGCCTCCTTGTATGCAAACCAGCTCACCTTTCTATGACATCTCCTCTCAGGGAATCTAGGTTTTAGGTTTTAGCTCCCTCTGTTTTCCTAAGGCTTTGCCACTTCTGTGGGCTTCTTCATTCCCCAGGAATGTATTGCAATCCTTTGCCTATTGTTGCCTTCTATTGCCTTGGAGAATGTCTTTTGTATTCCTTTGTTGGCATATTGGGAGAAAAAAAAAGAAATACACGAAGTCGATTTACTTTGTCTCACCAGAAGTCCCTTGCATCTTCCCGAGTATTCCTGTGTGTCCCTTTCTTTGTAATGGCTGTAGTTTAGTATTTCCCAAAGGACATTTTGAGGAACAGTGGTTACATGGGCTGTTAATAAAGATATATAAAGAAAGGATCCCACAGCAAAAGAAGCATGGGAGATGTTAGGCCATAGACATCTTCCAGCAAGGTCATTATCTTTCAAACAAGTGCAGGAGCACTCCTCAAGGAATGGCTTCAGAGCCAGTGTCAGTTCCACATAAGAAAACCATTCTCACTGCATATCACGCACACACACACACATTTTTATTAGATGGGACCCAGATTTGGCTCTAAATAATTTTAGAGCTAAAGTATTAAAAAAAAAAAAACTATGATCATGGCATCTGGTCCCATCACTTCATGGCAAATAGATGGGGAGACAATGGAAACAGCAACAGATATTATTTTCTTGGGCTCCCAAATCACTGCAGACAGCAACTGCAGCCATGAAATTAAAAGACTCTTGCTCCTTGGAAGAAAAGCTATGACAAACCTAGACAGCATATTAAAAAGCAGAGACATCACTTTACTGACAAGTTTCCATATAGTCAAAGCTATGGTTTTTTTCAGTAGTTATGTACAGTTGTGAGAGTTGAACCATAAAGAAGGCTGAGCACCAAAGAATTGACGCTTTCAAACAGTGGTGCTGGAGAAGACTCTTGAGAGTCCCTTGGACAGCAAGGAAATCAAACCAGTCAATCCTAAAGAAAATCAGTCCTGAACATTCATTGGAAGGACTGAAGCTGAAGCTGAAGCTCCAATATTTTGGCCACTTGAAGCAAAGAGCCGACTCATTGAAAAAGACCCTGATGCTAGGAAAGGTTGAGGTCAGGAAAAGAAGAGGGCAACAGAGGAGGAGATGGTTGAATGGCATTATTAACTCAATGGACATGAGTTAGAGCAAACTCCAGGAGATAGTGAAGGACAGGGAAGTCTGGCTTGCTGCGTCCATGGGGTAGCAAAGAGTCAACTGAGTGACTGAATAAGAACAACAAAAGTATTCAATGAGAATATGCTTTAGCCTCTGAAGAGGAATTCCAAGAATGTTTCAAGTAATGACACAGTTTAAGTCTAGAGCTCCCCACAATAAGTACTTAGAAAGGGATGGCACACAACTGAATGCAGATGCCCGTTTTTGAATATTACTGAAGTCTTCTGATTATATGGCCACTTCTTATACACTCAAATGAGACACATCCTGTACTGTGGCTTCCAACTTCCTAGAAAAACAATTAATCTTCCTCAATGGCCAGTGACGTCTTCTCCCCTGACAGGCATCAAAACCAGCAAGAGCTTGGGTGCTTGATTTCTTTATTTTTTCCCTCTAAGCCCTTCCTATGAAGTTGTCCCACATTTGATGTGTTCTTTGTTAAATAGCACTCATTCTCTGCCTGTTTAGCAAAACATGCTTTAGCTCTACAGCTACAGCTGAAAGGGTGGATAAAAGAAGATCTGGGATTTTTTTTTTTTCAAGAGTGGGTGGGGAGAAGCCTTTCCAAAGGCACTCAGCAATTTTATCCATTCCTGATTTTGACATTTCTTTCATAGTTTGTCTCATTTCTGAGCTCAATTTCAAAACGCCACTTGTTACTGATGCAGTCAGCGTCCCTGAAACACTCAAGAGGGTAACTTCATGATCCACTGAGGTGTCTGGCTGACACACAGTGCAGCTCAGCTGCCAGGACCCTAAATGAATGACGATTACAATTAAATGCAAATTAGCTTTGCATTTGCTTCAGCAGTACATACAGAATTTCTTCAGCTGCCTCCGTATTTCAAGGCGCAAATGCCATTCCAGACCGTTATAATTAATTGCCCCCAGATAAATGTACAGCAAGAATATCCCTATCATGTCATCTGTCAGCACTGATTTACACATCTGACACAGGGAGTGTGTAGTTTACCAGTTAGGCGGTTAAATTAGGTTAATTGACCTGCCACCAGTCTGCTACAGAGGTCAGTAGACTCTTTGTGACCCGCCCACCTGTCTTTCCGAGCACAGCATACTCATGCCAGATTCTGGCTGAAATCAGGCATAAAGCCCACGGCTGGGGTCCCCACCCCCACAACCTCCTGTCAGTCTAGTTCACAGGGTTACTCCAGAGCCTAGCACACAGTAGGTGCTCATTAAATTTGTTAACTACACGATGGAATAAATGTTCTAGTGCCTTCCTTGCTTCTCTGTGATGCTTTACATCCACAGGAAGTCAGAGTAGCTCTAAGAATGAAGGGGCCGGAGGATGAGGAGGGAGTAGAGCAGGGGAAGGCACAGCCTGTGTCCCACTCACCCTGTTTCTGTAGCTGCTCGGCTGAGCCCAGGTTTGTCTAGCCTGGCTGGCTCCTCTGGACCGTGTTAAAGATGGAAAGTGTACAGAAGCTGCCTGGGCAGCACGTGATCACACTTTCTCCCTAAACAGAACCTCATGCATTCACAGCATGACTCTGCTTTTTATGCCAAAGCCCTGCCTGAGATGTCTCCCTTCCATAGGACATGTGAGCACTACAACAGACCCATTCATGACATGAGAAAATTGCATGTGGCCGGCTTGCTACAACCCAAAAGGGCTTTCCTGCCATCGCTGTCACTTTGAAGCAGCTGCCCAGCTCCATCTGTATTTCCTAAGCTCACCTGGCATCTAGATGTCCTCAAGAGACTGGTCCTCACGGATGGGGTTGCGGCTGATGTGTAATCTGTAGACAGCCACATCAAGGGGACCCTGTCTCATGTCTCACAGTTTGTGCCACTGCACTCCTGTATCAAGCTATGGGGTCTAGGTCCTCTCCCTTCCGTCTGGGTAGACCATGAGGCTTAGCAAACCAAATCATAAAAGGCAATACATTCTCTGTCCCGTCCTCTCGAGACACTCACCGTGATAACCCAGGAACCAGACAGCCCGGCAGCTATGTGGAAATTTCAAGTGTACAAGCTCTGGCTACAGCCACAGCTGATGTACCCATGGATGCTAGACTGCAACAGAGGACGTGAGGTGGCCAACAACTGCGGCCCTCAGCCTCCAAGCCATCCCAGGAGACACCACATGGAGCAGAAACAAGCTGTCCCCACTGAGCCCTGTCCAAATTGTAAGTTCAAAGCGAATGTTGTCACTGTTGTGAGCTGGTAAGTTTGGGGTGATTTGCTGCGCATCAGTAAAGACCTGGAACAGGAATGCAGGTGGAGATGATGTGTCTCATTTCCAATACAGGGCATTTGAGAACTCGGAGATGCCTTGTCCATATGCTGTCTCTGCCAAGGCCGTGGAGACAGCTGGACCACAGGATGGGAGGAACCAGGTGTCCTGACTGCCACACTGTTCAGTTCAGTCAGTTCAGTCGCTCAGTCATGTCCGACTCTTTGCGACCCCATGAACTGCAGCACGCCAGGCCTCCTTGTCCATCACCAACTCCCGGAGTTCACCCAAACCCATGTCCATCGAGTCAGTGATGCCATCCAACCATCTCATCCTCTGTCGTCCCTTCTCCTCCTGCCCTCAATCTCTCCCAGCATCAGGGTCTTTTCAAATGAGTCAGCTCTTCGTATCAGGTGGCCAAAGTATTGGAGTTTCAGCTTCAACATCAGTTCCTCCAATGAACACCTAGGACTGATCTCCTTTAGGATGGACTGGTTGGATCTCTGTGCAGTCCAAGGGACTCTCTAGAGTCTTCTCCAACACCACAGTTCAAACGCATCAATTCTTTGGTGCTCAGCTTTTTTTATAGTCCAACTCACATCCGTACATGACTACTGGAAAAACCATAGCCTTGACTAGACAGACCTTTGTTGGCAAAGTAATGTCTCTGTTTTTGAATATGCTGTCTAGGTTGGTCATAACTTTCCTTCCAAGGAGTAAGCATCTTTTAATTTCATGGTTGCAATCACCATCTGCAGTGATTTTGGAGCCCAGAAAAATAAAGTCCGCCACTGTTTCCTACTATTTGCCGTGAAGTGGTGGGACTGGACACCATGATCTTAGTTTTCTGAATGTTGAGCTTTAAGCCAACCTTTTCACTTTCTTCTTTCACTTTCATCAAGAGGCTCTTTAGTTCTTCACTTTCTGCCATAAGGGTGGTGTCATCTGCATATCTGAAGTTATTGATATTTCTCCTGGCAATCTTGATTCCGGCTTGTGCTTCCTCCAGCCCAGTGTTTCTCATGATGTACTCTGCATATAAGTTAAATAAGCAGGGGGACAATATACAGCCTTGACATACTCCTTTTCATATTTGGAGCCAGTCTGTTGTTCCATGTCCAGTTCTAATTGTTGCTTCCTGACCTGTATTCAGGTTTCTCAAGAGGCAGGTCAGGTGGTCTGGTATTCCCATCTCTTTCAAAATTTTCCACAGTTTATTGTGATCCACACAGTCAAAGGCTTTGGCATGGTCAATAAAGCAGAAATAGATGTTTTTCTGCAACTCTCTTGCTTTTTCAGTGATCCAGCAGATGTTGGCAATTTGATCTCTGGTTTCTCTGCCTTTTCTAAAACCAGCTTGAACATCTGGAAGTTCA
>SJYQ01029666.1:0-12441 GCA_006410935.1 Redunca redunca
GCAGGGGGCGGGGGCTGCGGCTGGGGGCGGGGCTGCAGAACCGGGGCCGCCCTTGACGGGGTGGGACCCGAAGCGGCGGGGGCCTTGACCTGGAGGGTCGCAGCCTGCGAGGAGGTGGCCGAGGGAGAGAAGGCCGGCAGCGGGACCTGGCTGAAAGGCCGCTGCCCGGAAGGGTCCCCACCACTGCCGCTGCCGCTGCCGCTGCTGTTGCCACTGCCACCGCCGGGGAAGGAGCCGCACAGCGGCTCTGAGAACAAGTCAGGGAACTCGCCCACTTGATTGCTGACGAACTGCAGCATCTCTGTGAACACACAGAGAGGGGGAATTTTACTGCCATCCAAAACGTCTAGTTTAGTGGCTAAATGTGATATAAAATGTCTTGGTTGTACTTGTTTGTGGTGTAGCTTTGGATCTAAAAAAAGGAAATAAACTTGAAAAGTATTTAGCATCATAAACAAACAAGATGTTGATTAACTTTTAAATTTGCTTAAGAACCTGAGGCACAGAGCTTGGGCAATCTCCGGGAGATAGGGAGGAACAGGGAGGCCGGCGTGCTGGAGTCCGCAGGGTCACGAAGACTGGAACATGACTTAGCAGCTCAACAACAACAACTGAGGCATGAGAAAATCCAACAGCTTTCCCAAGACCAGGGCAGAGACAGGTGACCTCTCTCGCGCGTGGGGACTCAACGAGGCCAACATGGCTGACCACGGGCGAGCGGGACAGGACTTCACGTGGCTCCTGTTCTTCTCCCTCCTCACCACCTCCAGGCTCGCCCTGCCTGCTTTCCTCATTGTCTGCATCAGGTCTAACAGGAGCCACCTCTGTGCTGGGTGTGTGCTGCCTTTGGAGGGGGCTGCTGGCCCCATTTTACAGTTGGGGGAGTCGCCGGCTTAAGTCTTTGGGGCTCAGCAGCCTGGCACTGTGAGGCCACCTCCAGTCCTGGCCAGCACTGCTCCCCACAGCAGAGGAGTCGCCCAGACCCTGACTCTCCTCACCACAGGCAGGCTCTGGGCCTTCCCTCCATCCTGGGCAATGGAACCCACAAGGATGAAGGTGATGGCCCCGAAGGAAAGATCTTACTCGAGGTTGAGAGCAGGGAAATCACTCGGCCAAGGTCACACAGCACATCAGGGCACAGCAAGGATTAGAACCAGTTCTTGGCCTCCCACCTTTGAGTTCTTCCACTGCACCGTCAGAAGGTCAGGGCAGAACAACCCGGGCCCTGGACTCCTCTAGCTGTGCCCCTTTCCTTTGGGCAAGGAGTCCTTGGGGCCAAGGGCATGTGTCCACTGGAGACCAGGCCCTTCTTCTAGATCGTGCTCTTAAGTACCTGGGACCCTAAATTCCCAGCCCTGAGGGCCACAAGCCTGCTTCCTCCTCCCCTGGTTCGTCCTCCCAAAGGTTTACCCAAACCGAACTTAATCCACGACCAACAGCTCATCTCTCGTGACTCCTTCCCTCCCCATAGGGCTGCTTTCCGCTGCGAGTCTGGGGCCTCAGCTGTGTCCAAGGTATTTTCAGATCCACAATCTTCTACCTGGTCCACATCCTCTCCCTTTTCCTTTCCAATATATTCCCAAGAAGCTACTCCTTGTTCCTAAACTGTGGCGCCCTCCTCTCAAGCCCTCAAGGCGGCAGGATGCTCTTATCTGGTCACACAAAGAAAGAAAAACAAACAAAAGCCCCTAAGCACTATCTCTAATCATTCTCCAAACCTCCACCAGCAACTCCTTCCCAGGTCTCTAACTGTGTGTGTGTGTGCGTGTGCTTGTCGTGCGTGTGTGAACCTGGGCTATGAAGAGTCTTACATTAGGCAAGTAGAAAGCTACCCAGGGGTTTCTAGAGTGACCTAGCAGTTCAGCACGTTTTTGTGTTCAGTCAGTTCAACCTGCTGGAAAAACAGCACCTCACAAGATTAAATAACTACACAGTGGCATTATTTACCAACACCTCGGCACTCAGCTCCATCCCCACTCAGCCTGTCACCTATGGGAGGAAGGAGTGGGCAGAATGCCACAGATAACTGTAACTTGCACCAACTAATTCCAATTTGTCATACATGATTATTGAGAAATATCCTCAAATTAGCACAGAATTTAAGCAAAACAATTCAGTGCTGACACGTTCCAAGCACAATTTCTTTAAAATGCTTTAAGAACGTGATTAAGAGAAACCTAATAATTTGTTGAGCCTTCCCATAATATCTCCCCGCTGGGGAATCAACACAGAGGACTACTTTGTAAGCCATAAGACTCTTACTCCCCCACTAACTGCCCTAATCCATGGAAAGGGAAGGAGGGTAAAAGAGGCTGGAGGGCAGACGGGCACAGGTTTGGCACCAAGTGGATCTCCAACCTAACCCGCTGTGTGAACATGGGCAAGTCACTTCTTTCCACATCGCTGTTTCCTCACAAGAGGCTGCTACAAGAAGACGTGGCTTCTTTGTGGTGAGGATTAATAAGACAATGTATGCGAAGTGCTTGGTGAGAGGCTGACCCTTACGAAGACCCCTGGCACTGGGGCCTCTGAAGCCCTAGCACACGGGTGCTTGGCTCCACGTGCCTTGTCGAGTGCTCTCCAGAAACTTTTGTGGGGGGACACTTGGGCTGCCTGGGGAAAAGTCACGTGCAGAGGCTACACAGCTTAGCTCAGAAAGCAGGGTGTGTTAGGCAGATGGAATGTGACTACTTAAATTTAAAAAAAAAAGAAAAAGAAAATCCTTTTCAACCCGTACATGATGAGCTCCAGCAGAGCCATCTCCAGCCAGGCAGACGGGCACTGGGCTGAGGGGCACAGAGGGGCTGTTGAGACTGAGCACTTGAAGGAAGAAGTAAGGAAGAGGCTCCGGGAGGCACTGCTGCAGCAAGCCCGCCGGGCCTCCCAGACCCATCTGGCTGCAGCGATGGGGAGGCGAAGATCCGCGCTGTGCCTCAGGGTACTCCCTGGGGGCGCCCCGCATCTCCTGGCGCTTCCCTGTTCCCATCAGTCGTGTGCCATGGTCACGCAGGCTCCTGTGTCCCCAAAGAGCCATGAAACCTGGAAAAGGGAGGCCTAAGAGAAGGCAGTTTGTAGTTTTCTGTTTAAACAATTCTTTCTTTTCGGCCGTGCTGGGTCTTCTTTGCTGTGCAGCTTTTCTCTGGTGGCAGTGCACGGGCTTTTCACAGCTGTGGCTCCTCTTGTTGCGGAGCACAGGCCCCATAGCTGTGGCTCATGGGCTTAGTGGGATCTTCCCAGGCCAGGGATCCAATCCGTGTCTCCTGCATTGGCAGATGGATTCTTTCCCACTGAGCCATGGGGAAGTCTGGGTATTTTCATGGAGCATCGAAAATGCAGTTGGGCGAGACATGGAGGACAGGCATCCTTGGAGCTGGGCCACCGCCTGAGGCCTGCAAAGCCCAGCTCACTGGGTGGGGTGGAGGGGCGCTCCTGTCAGTCACCTTCCTCACCGAGCTACCCTCCTGTGTTTAGCTGCTTCATAAACTAAGATTAAAGTTGCCTGATAAAGTAAGCTGGGCCCCAAGAAACTACATGTGGGTTCTGATCACGTAACCAAAACTAGAGGCTCTGGCTGTCACCTGTGCATGACAGTCCCAGGTTTCATCCAAAGAGATCCCAAGTTCACGTGTACTTTACGGGGCCTGGGACCTGGAGGTAACATAAACCACTGTCTTTGGCTCAGTCCAGTGGCATCTACCTGAGAATGGAAGTGAAAGTGAAGTCGCTCAGTCGTGTCCGACTCTTTGCGACCCCATGGACTGTAGCCTACCAGGCTCCTCCCTCCATGGGATTCTCCAGGCAAGAGTACTGGAGTGGGCTGCCATTTCCTTCTCCAGGGGATCTTCCCGACCCAGGGATTGAACCTGGGTCTCCCACATTCCAGGCAGATGCTTTAACCTCTGAGCCACCAGGGAAGCCCTGAGAATGAGGTAACCTGAAATCCAATCAGATTAATTTCGGTCAGAAATAAAGAATCTGAAGCTCCAAATGGGGTACATCATTTCCAGTACTGCAGCTGGTCAAAAATCCTTTCTGTGAGTGTTTGTTACTGAGCCCTATTAGGTGCTAGAACTGTTTTACAAAGGTCATTTATTCTTATATTTTGTATTTATTATGAATCTTGGGTTAGACAATGTTTTCTTAAAGATTTTTTTTTAGATGTGGACAATTTTTAAAGTCTTTATTGAATTTGTTACAATGTTGCTTCTGCTTTATGTTTTGGTCTTTTGGCCATGAGGTATGTGGGATAGCTCTCTGACCAGGAATCAAACATGCACCCCCTGCACGGGAAGGTGAAGTCTTAACCCCTGGGCTGCCAGGGAAGTCCTTAGACAATGTTTTAAAATAATTATCTTTTTTAAACCATAAAAATAACATATTCACTACAGAAAAATTTAGAAAAAAATTAACTGAAAAAAAAATCATCCAGCAATTCCATCACCCAGAGACATCCACCATCCGTGTTTTGGTGTGTATCTTTCCAGACTTCTTCCCATTCAAGGTTTGCTTGCAAACACAAGCATGCACACACGTGGGATGGTTTTACAAAAACGGGATCACACTGGCGAGGGGAGACAGGTTCATCAGCTTGAAAGTGGGGTATGTTTCTTTCGCTTAATAAAACACAAAGAGTATGTAGTGTCAACCATTATGGACAGAATACCATCCTTTCTGAGAGCCCTACATTCATGTTGCATTGTGCTGTGCTGTTCGGCATTGTATTATATCGTATTAATGTACCAGGATTTAACCACTTGGTTCATCACTTGGTGATGATGAATGAATGCTTTCATCTTTTTGGCATGATGAACAACTCTTACAAAAGTCTTGAACAAGGATCTTTTCCCACTTATCTGATTATTTATTTTCTTAGGATAAAGTTCTAGAAATTAGATGGCTGGGTCAACAGAGAGGTATTCTATATATACTTCAGAAATGTTATCACAATCTATATTCCTGCCAGTGTTTTCCCACATTTATTTCTGTCCATTTGATAATGGGAAAAAAACATCTAATTGTTCTGATTGATATGAATGAGTATTAAATGAGGTTAAACATCATTCCCCCCATTTCACTGGCCATTTGTATTCCTTCTTTGCAAACTTCCTGCTCTTGACCTTTGTTCATTTTTCTACTGCGCTATTTGTCTCTTTTTACTGATTTGAAAAACTTTTATATATTATGGATTTTGCTCTTCCTTAAGTATTTGCCCCACTTTGTTGGTGTGTTTTTGCTCAGGAAAGAGAATGGCACAGTCACGAGAGTCACCTTGTCCTAGCCCTGTAACCTGGGCTAAGTTTTACCTCCCTGAGTCACAGTCTTCTCACCTATGGAATATGGCTAACAAGTATACTGAGCTCATCATGTTGTTCAGAGATAATTCACAGAGAATCTACAGCACAGTGCCAGGCACTTAGTATTCACTAGTACATGTTATATGCACTGGTTTCTGATAGTTTTGCTTTGACTTTACTTTTGGAAAATTCAGATTTTTTTCCAATGAACTGGATATATTAGGGAATAATTTGGGCATAAATTTTGTGTTTACTTATGCATTAAAGAAACACTAAAAAATGCATAAAACCACACCCAGCTGAAATAAGCCACACAGGAAAACAAAAAATGCACACACCTCAAACATCTACCAGCTTCGTCAGGTCACTTGCATGTATCATGAGCTATAAGCATCCACATCTGGGGTCAGAATTTCCACTGGCCTTCAGATAACCCTTCTTCCATCACTTCACAGTAACTCATGAGCTATAACTTTCCAACACCCACTTCCACAAGCAAACCTCAGGTCTTTTTCAAGGTAGAGTGCTGTATTTCCAAGCCACTTAACATCTGTAAAACTGTTTTAGGGGTTGCTATCTTAGTTATTTATTTTTAGCATTTAAATTTTTTTATTGGGCTATAGTCGATTAACAAAATGTTAGTTTCAGTTTTACAACACAGTGATTCAAAATCTTTATAAATTATATATACTCTATTTAAGGTTATTATAAAATACTGGCTATTGTTCCTGTGCTGTACAATAAATAAATATATCTTTGTAGTTCGTTTATTTTATACATGGTAGTTTGTACCTCCTTATCTTTTTTTCCCAGAATGCCTATTTATCTTTTCTCTGTATTTTCTGGTCTCCTACAAAGTTTCTGAGTGTTGAGAACCTAACCCCACTTTCCCCATAAGCTCTGTGGTTTTTACTGTGTAATTCTGCATAGAGCAGTTTTCAGTAATATGTACGTTGCATTACAGCAGAACAATTTTAATCCTGTGTAGTAAAATTACCTGGCTTCTGTTCCTCATCCCCAACATCATAAGGATACTGACCTAAACCTTCTTCACTTATTTTTGTTCATCTTTCACATTAGACCTGCCCAACAAACTTGAGAACACAGAAGCATGGTGTATGATATGTGTGGAAAGAGACAGACCATAACCAGTGGGGGAGAGGGAGGTAAACACAAAATCTAATCCCCAAAACATAATCCCCAAAACATCCCTCTTTCAAGCTGATGAACCTGTCTCCCCTCCTAGGATTTTTTATTCTAATTAAAGATGTTAAAAAAAAAAAAAGTCCAATGTAGATCCGTATCAAACCTGAGGGTTAGTGGTAAGGCGACTTTTCATTTGTCCACCATTTTGCTATTTGTGATCACCCCTGCCTCCTCAGGACCTGAAACATCCGTTATCCCCATCCAGGTCACCTGGAGGAGCAGTAGAGGAGCTGGGCTGTCGACCACTCCCCTCAGCACAGGAGCCCTGAAGTGCAAACACAACCAGAAGGAACAAAGGGACAGCAACAACAGGCAAGCTGCGATCGATCCACCCTGGAATAAGAAATGGCAACACTCCAGTATTCTTGCCTGGAAAATTCCACGGGAAGAGGAGCCTGGCAGGCTACAGTCCACGGGGTTACGAAGAGTCAGACACGATTAAGCGACTGAGCACACACAGTTATCAGAGAATCTGATAACATCAGGAGAAGGGTGCATGCGTCTATTCTATAGGCGCAGCAATAAGGGGAGGGTATTTCTCTAAGAGCCTCCCGTATCCACGGGGTCTTATCAAATGTGCACTGGAAAGATCGCATTTGCACAATGCAAATCTGAAGATCTTCTGTTTTCTGGAGAATGCCAAAATTCCCCTGTGCTTCAGAGATGTGTGGCAATGGCTTGAACATGTGATAAGGAAGCCTGAGTGTGCTCTATCTACGGCAGGGGCCAATAATCAGACCCTGAAAGACAATTCAGAAAGCAAGGCAGGTCCAGTTGCACCTCAACAAATACCAGTCCAGGAATCAGAAGAGACAAGTCACCCACAGCAAAACCCACTAATAAGTCAAAATAGAGTCTACGGATTTGGGTCATATGCCACAGAACTCTTTCCTTGATGCAGCATTTAAGAAGACTCAAAGGGAGGCGGGAAAAGAAGAGAGGACTGAATTGTGAAGAATTCAGAGTTTAAACTAGAATAACTGAGAGATGGCAACTAGTGGCATGAGCCCCCTGCCCCACCCAAGGGAATATTAGGACTGTTAGAGACATTAATAAGGTTCGTTTTATTTGTACACTATTATTTTGTGTAAATGTGTGATCTGACAACAAGTACCCTCCAAATCTAGTGACTTGGAGTCAATATTTCTATTGAAAATGTGACCACTTATGAAATTTCTTGAAATTAAGTACTCAAGAAATGAAATACCCTCAAGATATTCTTTGAAATTATATGCTACAGCAGCTCTACAGATAAAATTATTCNAAAAAAAAAAAAAAAAAATTGTCCAAAACTTGAAAATAAGCAGGGGGATGGGGGGCGGCGAGGCGGGGGAAGTTCTACCTGTCTACCTAAAGGTCACCTGACGCTCTCCGGAAACACAGAGCGGTCTGACTTCCTCTTTACTACTCATCAGGCACACATTCTGTAAATGAGATGTTCACATGTAGAAAATAAACAAAGAGCAAATGACTTGTCTGGTGAAAATGATAACCTTGAAAGCTTTGTCTTTACTGCCCTGCAGGATATTAGCCGGTTATGTATCTGAATTCGCAATCTCACTTCTTTCCTACTATTTGAGTATCAGTTTCTTGCATTCTCCTTGAACCCACCTTCGTCATCCTGCTGTTTTCCTCAGTCATCTTCATAAATCTTCGGTATGTACTAATGATATACTGGTATAAGAGTATGCTTCTAACATTAAAAAGTTTGTTTTGTCATATTACATCCAGTAAGACACATGTTTTAATATTTTCCTTAGATCTTGTGCTCCACAAGCACCTAGACAAAAACTAAAACCTTCCACTCCCTGGGCATCTCTAGGCACTCAGCGCTCTGGTACTTAAAAGACTTGGTATCAACTCACTGAGATGCCCTCACATGCAACCTTCATGCACTCTATAAAAACGGCAAACACGCTTTCTGAACCAAAAGTGGAAGGGACACCGCCTCATGATGGGACAAGATATTTTTGAAATTTGGGTTACCCAGGAAAATCTGGACAAATTTCTGCAATTTCCACAAAGCTTCCACTTTTGGTGAAGTAGGTATATAAATCCAAGGTTTTAAGTGTGTTGAACACCCACTGTGTGCTGGCGCAGAGATGACAAAACACCCCTCAACATCAAGGAGTTAGTGAGAGTAACAGATCTGGTGGCGACAGTCACAGCAGACGAGGACAACACAGGGAATGTGATAAAATCACTGACTCCAGCTGGTGGAGCAGCTTCCTCAAGAAGCTGGAATGAAGGCTGACCAGGATGCCAGGTGAATTCTAGGCCCAGGGAATCTTGCAAGTCACAGCTCGGAGGCCTGGAGCTGCACGGTGGGCAGCGGGAGGGCACCAGGCTGGGCAGGTGGTCAGGACCAAATCCTGAAGGGGTCTGAAGCTCACAGTAATGAACTTGGTCTCTCTCCTTCTTCCAAAGAAGGAAAAGCTACAGCCAGCAATCCAGCAGTGCTCTACGAAGGCGAGCCCCGCAGCTTAGCCCTGCTCACTTGTACAGGGGGCTACTGGCTTGCCCAGAGTCCCCAGACACCATATGCTCACTAAGAATCATTCTGAGCAAAGACTTAGGGCTGAGTTCTGACTTGAGAGAATATCAAAACAGCTAAAACAAAAGTTAGGGTAACTTCATCAACAGAGGAAGAGACTCCTGAAAATTGATTAACGGGAAGTTCTTTTTTTATATATATTTTTGGCTGTGCCACACAGCATGAGGGCTTAGTTTCCTGACCAGGGATTGAATCTGTACGTCTTGCAGTGGAAATGGGGAGTTTAACCACTGGAACCACCAGGGAAGTCCCCAAAGGAAAGTTCCAGTTATGCATGAAAACTGGGAAACAGGCCACCTATCTCTTAGGGGTTGTGTGAAGGGAGCATGGCCAACAATCATATTAAAAAAGAAAAGCAGGATGTTAAAAGTTAAACCAAGAATTACCTGGAAGGCCAAAGAGAACGGGGATTCCCAAGTTTAAATTCAAAGATGGCTTTCTGTGTGACAAATCAGAAGGCTGGTTGGAACTCTCATAATGTAATTGTGCTGCCTCTGGGAAATTAATTGATCTCTCCGAGACTCAGTTTCTCTACTTATAAATATGGGAACAATCCAAATTCCAATGGATATATATTAATATATAGGGATATGACCAGCACATACTAAAATGTCTTTGACTTTTTCATAGTTTCTTTTTCAACCTAACATTTGAAAAAGGGTTATTTGTAGCTTAGTGAAAAAAATAAAACAAAAAAAAAATTTCACTAGTGAAAGTCACTCAAGTCGTGTCTGACTCTTTGTGACCCCATGGACTATACAGTCCAAGGAATTCTCCAGGCCAGAATACTGGAGTAGGTAGCCTTTCCCTTCTCCAGGGGATCTTCACAACCCAGGGATCGAACCAAGTCTCCCACATTGCAGGTGGATTCTTTACCAGCTGAGCCACAATTTAACCTTTGAATAAAAGCCAGTAGTCACACTATTGATGTTTAAAAGCAAAAACAACTCAGTGACAAAGCTAATAAACTTATATTCTAACTAGAAATCATATTTACATTTTATTCAAATGCAGAGAAGGTGGTTATGACTGAAATTAAATTCACTTCCTATTGATTCTATGTGGACAACATAATAATAGCTGTCACTAATACCTACTTACTACTTCACACAAACCCAGATGCTAGTATTACTATTCTACTTTACAGGTAATGAAAATAAGGTTCAGGGAAGTTAAACTATTTGCTCAAGCCCTTCATACAAGCTACAAGATCTGAATTTATATCTGTATTCAGGTCTGCATATCTCTTCCACGCATTCTATTTCCCCCCACAAAACAAACATTTCTTGGATTTTACAACTTGGGAGAAAGATGCAAGATGGACCTGGAGTGCCAATAAAGTCTGGGGAATCTGGGTGTGGGTGGAGGGGGACACTTAATGTAACCCATCTCATGACTACCAATCTAAGTTCAATGTTAATGAAAGAAGATCCATCTCAGGGTAACACACATGTAACTGACTCATGGGGGAGTAAAGGAGAGAGATTTTTGCCTGACTGTATTTTGCCAGCATACTTTCCTCCCAAGGTATTAAACCTTTCTCCAGATGAGACCTTCTGCCTTGACAAGATGCTCCTTTCCAGAACACCCCTCTTTCTTCAAATAAAGAACAAACCAATAAAGACACAACCCTTAAGACCTGCATTCAACACACATTAACTGAGCCTAGAGCGTGCCAGACACAAAACTGAACACATCAAGAGGCACGTGTTCTGGTGGAGAAACCCTGTGTGAACACCTGCCAGGGCCAGGTGCCATGTGCTGGGATGATAAAAAGCGCATGATGCAAAAGGACCCTGTCAGAGTACATTTCCTAAAAACTTAACTTGTTGTTTTTCACTGCAATTCATCTCATGCTTGTGTGTGAGCATTTAGAGACAAAGGTTAAATGTGGTTTTCTTTTCTTTTTTTACTAGAAAAGATCTTCATCAGCAGAGTCACCCAGTTGTGTCTGCTTTTAACGCCTTGCAAACTTCCACTCATCATGGCATATGATTCAAATCACTCTGGGAGGCAGCTTTAAGCACTCTTTCAAATGAGTTAATATATGCACAGCACTTAGAACAGCGTCTGGCACAGAGTGCTTGAAAGTCGTGATGGTGGTGGGGGTTGTTACACAGGAAGAAATAAGCCCAGGTCCAATGAGGGGTCTTAGGCAGGTGAGTTCACGAAGGCTCCATCCTGGTCCAGACGTCACACCAACAAGCATGCGAGGGGGGGCTTCCTCTCAGCAGCCCTCCACCCCTGGGACTGTCCCACCTCGTAGCAACTATCCCCACCCATGGGAGAGCCCCACGCTGGGTCCCACCTGGGAACCCAGGTCTTACCCAAGACCACATTTGAGGCAACAGATCTGTTGACCAACCACATTTGAAAGGCTGTCCATCTTGTTTCTTTATTCCTTTGAAATGCATGCTTTTAGAAACAGATCAAGAATAGATTTTGAGAACAACAATTAAGAGAAAACTCAAGCCAATGACTAGCAGTAATAATAAAAATAGTATAGCAATTGTTCACATTTCCTGAGCTCTTACCACATGTTAGCAATTATGTTAAGCACTTGACATGGATTTCATCACTTCATCCATGATACTTTGAAGTAGGTGCCTTCATCACCTCCACTTCACACAAAGGAATACTAGGCGACCAGCGTCACTCAGTCAGCAGGTGATGGTGCTGGGACTGAAGAGTCAAGTTCTCAGCCACCACCCTGGACAGATGCTTTGCTTCTGTTACTGTGTGGATGTCACCAGACAGAGCCTCGTTCTCTAATGGGAACAAACATCCCCAGCTCAGGAAGGAAAAGGGTGCCATTCCAGGTGTCCTGCATCTCCTGACCCTTCATCTGCTCCCACCCTGTATCTCACTGGTGTCTCTCTCACTCTCCTGCAACAAAGAGACTGGAAGTTGAACAACAGGCAGAGAGGAAGACCCTCAGGAACGCCCCTGCACAAGCCTGTTCCAGGGGCTGGCGCTGCACAGTGCCAGGTGACCAAGGGTCCACAAAGTCTGGCAAAAGCCACTCCTTCCACTTAACTGTCCTCCTGGGGGGCAAAGTTCCAAAGCTGGGGATCTCAACCTTTCCCAGTCCTTAAACCACTCAGTAAAGCAACTATACTCCAAGAAAAATTAATTTTAAAAAAGTCATTCAGGCAAAAGTGAAAGACCTCAGTGACTCACCAACCTACCCTTCCCCAAATCATTACCACACCCCCAAATCTCCCTCAGACTAAGGACAAAAATAATACCTCCAAAGTAGGTTACTAACCCCTGCTACAAATCACCACCAGCATGTTCATACCCACTGTGCACTGCGGGGCTGGGAGCTCGGGGAACCCGCATACAGCACAGACTCCAAAGTGCCGGTTCCCTTCCCACACAGCAACC
>SJYQ01029697.1:0-16887 GCA_006410935.1 Redunca redunca
AAGGAAAAAGGTCCAGCTGTTTTTAATTGGAAACCAGAAATATTGCTAGGGACCACCTGGCAAACTTTTGGTGATGTTTAATCGGCCAGAACTGGGTCACATAATCACTCCAACCTTTGTTTTGGAAGCAGGAAAGAAGATGATTGGGAATAGGTGGGAACAGGTGTAGTCTCAGCCAGTCAACAATATTGGTCATACCTGTAAAGCCAGGTGTACCTCTGGGTTTCTGTCCTAGAGAAACAGCCTTCTATGTGCTCTAGGAAACACATACAAGGATTTTCACCAGTGTCTACATTGCTTGCAATATAAAATATCAGAAACATCCTAAGTGCCAAAGGATTAGACTGTAGTACGTCAATACCACAAAATACTGTAAGGCACTTAGAAAGAATGAATTAAATTAGATCTAAGGATACTAACGTGCACATTTCCAAGAGATTTTAAAGCAGGGTGGGGGTAAAGTAATTGAATAATATAAACAGTGTGATCCTGTCTGTATTTTAAAAAATATCAGACACACAGACATAAAACTGTACATATGTCTAGAGACACACAAAAAACAATCTGAAAAAATACTTCAAACAAACAACAGTGATTTTCCCTGGGGAAAAGACTGAGATGGAAAGTGAGGGAACTTTGCCTTTTTTTTTAAATATTAATGAAAATGTCCTTGTGTTTTACAGATGAATATTTTTTAACAAAAGAAAAGAAATTTCCCATAGCTATTTGGAGGAAAATAAGTAATTTAAGGGAGTTGAATAATAATAAAATGAAAGCCCCTCAATTAATATGCAACACTATCAAGCGCATATCAGTTCTTGCTGAACAGTTAATTATTCTGTAAGCTAATACATGTCCCTTGATGAGATTTCTGTAGGCAAGTTTGTTTTGGCAGATTTTTGGCCCAGGATATTAGGTATATTTCCTCCACATGTTTGCGACACTTAAGCTTAATTCAGAAACCTTTAACCTTTGGGCTGCTAACAAAATTACAGCAAGGAGAAGATTCTTGGAAGCAATAGTTATTTCAGATCCTGGAACAAATTTGAAGTAGATTCAGTTTGTTTAACTTTTTAATATTAAACTTTTTATTCAGAAATGACTCTTAAGTTTACATGCAGCTGTAAGCAGTCACACTGACCCCCCCTACCTAGTTCCCGCTAATGTTAGCATCTTGCCAAACCTTTGTACAAAATCATTGGCATGGTCAGGACACAGAAAAATTCCATCAGCTCAAAGATCCCTCATGGTGCTGTTTTATAACTACACCTAGTTCTCTTCCATTCCCACTCCTCCTCAGCCTATTGGAAACTACTCGTCTGTTCTTCATTTCTGAAATTTTGTCATTTTAGGAATGTGTATACATGGAATCAAATAGTATGTGATCTTTTGGAGTTGACTTTTTTCATTCAGCATAATTCTCTGGATTTTCAGCCAGGTTGTTGCTTATATCAGTATTTTCTTCTTTTTTATTGCAGAATAGTATTCCGTGACATGAATATATCGCAGTTTAACCAATCACTCTTGAAGAACTTCTGATCATTTCTGAATTGGGGCTGTTACACATAAAACTGCTATAAACGTTAGTGGACAGGTTTTTGGGTGAAGAGAAGTCATCATTTCTCCAGAAAAAGTACCCAGGCATGCAATTGCTGGATCATATGGTAGTTGCATATTTGCTTTTTAAAGAAACTGCCAAACTGTTTTCCAAATTAAATGTACCAGTTTATAATCTCACCAGCAATCCATGAAAGATCTAATTTCTCCACATCCTCACCAGCATTCGATGTCACTTTTTTGTATTAATCATTCTGATATGTGTGTAGTAGTATCTCATTGTGGTTTTAATTTGGATTTCTCTGATGGCTAATGATGTTGAACTTTCCATGTGCTTTTTCCTTCTGTATATCTTCTTTGATGAGATGTTCCTTCTTGTCTTTTGTTCATGTTCTAATTGGATATTTCTTTCGCTGTTGGGTTTTGAGAATTCTTTTTATATTCTCGATGTTAGTCCTTCATCAGGTATGTGGTTTGAAAATATTTCCTCCTTATCTGTAGCTTGTCTTTTCATCCTCCTTACACAGTCTTTTGCAGAACAAAAGTTTTTAATATATCAATTTTCCCTTCTATTGATTGTGCTTTTGAGGTCAAGTCTAAGAACTCTTTATCTCACACTAGACCTGAGTGTTTTGTCATATGCCCTTCTCAAAAGTTTCAGCATACAAGTCCTGTTAATGTTTTTATTAGATACATATCTAAGTGGTTACGTGTTTCTTTCTTTTTTTTTTTTGAGTGATTTTAGTTATGTCTTTAATTTTGGTATTCACATGTTCGGTACTAGTATATAGGAATGCAGTTGATTTTTGTATGTCTTTCTTATGTCCTCTAACTATACTGAACTCACTTATTAGTTATAAGAGACTTTGTATATTTCTTGGGGCTTTTAACATAGAAGGCTTTTAAGATGTCATCACATAAGAACATTTCTATTTCTTCCTTTCTGATTTGTATGCCTTTTATTTCTTTTTCTTTATTGTGTCGATGAAAACTTAGAGAAGTATGTTGAATAAGAGTTGTGAGAATGGACATCCTTACCTTGTTCCCATTTCAGTCTATTACTGTTAAGTATATTGCTGGCTGTTTGTGTGTGTGTGTGTATGTCTTTATTAAAAGGTTGAGGAAGTTCTCCTGTATTCCAGTTTTTCTGAGAGTTTTTATCAGAGATGGATGTTGAATTTTGTCATATGTTTTTCCTATATCAATTGATATGATCATGTGAGTTTTCATCTTTGGTCTATTAATATGGTAGATTACACTGATGGATTTTAAAGTATTGAACCATCCTGTATGCCTAAAATAAGCCTCATGATTTTGTATGTAATTCTTTTTATGTATTAATGAATTCTCATTGCCACCATTTTGTTAAGGATTTTTGCATCTGTATTCATGAGTGATATTGGTCTATGCTTTTCATTTTGGGTATGGTCTTTATCTAATTTGGTGCCAACTTTGTAAAGTAAATTGGAAAGTATTCTCTTCTCTTTTCTGGAAGAGATTGTGTAACACTGGTGTTCATTCCCAGTGAAATCGTCTAGACCTGGAGATTTCTTTGGGGGGAATTTTTAAATGACAAATTCAGTTTCTCTAATAGTTATAGAGCTATTCAGATCATCTCTTTCATATGGGATAAGTTGTGTCATTTTTGTTTTTTGAGATTTGATCCATTTCATCGAAGTTGTCATATTTGTGTGTAGAGTTGTTCATAGTATTATTCCCTCACTATTTGTTCGATGTTTGCAGGGTCTGAAGAGACAGCCCCTGTTTCTAATATCCCCACTTTCATTTGTAATATTGGTAATTTGTGTCTTCCATCTTATTTGGTGAGACTTGATAGAGGTTTCTCAATTTTTTTGATCTTTAAAAAAAAAAAAGAGAGACCCATTTTGTATTTCACTGATTTTTCTCTACCACTTTTAATGTTTTCAACTCAACTGATATCTGTTCTGTTCTTTATTATTTTTCTTCCTTATGCTTGATTTGGGTTTATTTTGCTCTCTTTCTAGGTTCTTGGAAGGGAACTTAAATTATCGATTTGAGACGTTTCCTTTTCCTAACATATGCATATTGTGCCACACATTTTTCTCTTAGTATTATTTTTTCAGTATCTCACAAATTCTGATGTTATATTTTCATCTTCATTCAGCTCAATGTATTATTTTAGAGAAAACGTCTATTTAAATTCAGTTATTTTGTTTAATTTTGTCTGTGCTGGGTCTTGGTTTCTGCGAGTGGGGCGACTCTCTAGTTGCAGTGCACAGGCTTCTCATTGCGGCAGGCAGGCTTCAGGAGCTGTGTCTGCCCAGCTCTGGAGCACAGGCTCACTAGTTGTGATGCACAGGCTTGGTTGCCCCACAGCACGTGGGATCTTCCTGGACCAGGGATTGAACTCATGTCCTCCACACTGGCAGGCTGATTCTTAACCACTCGACCACCAGGGAAGTCCTCGATGGTTTTTGTTCTTGTTGTTGTTGTTTTAATATAGACTTTATTTTTTAGGATAGTTCTAGGTTCACAGCAAAACTGAGCAGAAAGTGTTCCCGTGTAACACTGACCCCACACGGCTTCAGCTCACTTGGGTAAATACCGAGGAGCACTGTTGCTGTACTACATGGTGAGAACGCTTTTTGTTTCGTAAGAAACTGTCAAACTGTCTTCCAAAGTATCTGTATCATCTTTAGTTTTCAGAGGTTTAGTTATGGTATGTCTTAGCATGGATTTCTCAGGTTTATCCTATTGGGGATTCACTTAGCTTCTTGAATTAGTAAAGTTGTCTCTTACAAAATTTGGGATGTTTTCAGCCTTTATTTTCTGAAGTACTTTTTTAGCCCTGCTCTTTTCTCTTCTTCTCCTGGGACTCTGATGACACAAATATGAGGTCCTTTGTTGTAGGCCCACAGGTTTATCAATACCAACTACTCTTTAAAAAAAAACACAAAAAAAGCTTTTCTGTCTGTTGATCCAGATTGGGTAAATTCTTTTGTTCTATCTCCAAGTTCAGTGATTTGCTCCTAGTCCCCTCCATTCTGCTGTTGAGCCTATCCACAAGTTTTTTATTTCAACTTTTGTTTCATTTAAAATTTGCCATTTAGTTTTTTATGTCTTGTTTTTCTTTGCTAAGACTTGCTGTGTCTTTGCTGAGGCTTTCTATTTCCATTTGTTTTCAATATCTTCCTAATTGCTTTTACCATAGCTGCTTGAAAATTTTTGTCAGGTAATTGTAATACTTTTCTTGGTGTTGGCCTTGATTGCCTTTTTTTCGTTCAGTTTGAGATCTTCTGGCTCTTGGTGTAACAACTGAATTGCAGTTGAAATCTGGACTTTTTCTTATCATGTTACGAGAGTCTGGGTCTTATTTAAAGCTTCAGTTTTAGTTGGTTTTCTCTGANGCTTTTAGTTGTATTAGTGGACAGATTCGGAGAAGGCAATGGCACCCCACTCTTGCCTGGAAAATCCCATGGTCGGAGGAGCCTGGTGGGCTGCAATCCATGGGGTCGCTAAGAGTCGGACATGACTGAGCGACTTCACTTTCCCTTTTCACTTTCATGCATTGGAGAAGGAAATGGCAACCCACTCCAGTGTTCTTGCCTGGAGAATCCCAGGGACGGGGGAGCCTGGTGGGCTGCCGTCTATGGGGTCACACAGAGTCGGACACGACTGAAGTGACTTAGCAGTAACAGCAGCAGCAGTGGACAGGCTAGGAAGAATTATGTTTACTCCATCTTCTTGGAAGTAGAAGTGCCCTGATTAATTTTTAGACCTATCCAAATTGTTTTAAGGAAGACTGGAATTGCAGATTTGTCCCTTTAAAGGTTTATTTCAGCAAAGTGCTAGTGACTGATGTAAAAGTCAAATTGGGTTAGTGCTTTGAGAATCTTGGTTGTCCCTGAAAAAGAGAAATGATAATGAATTCAGTGTGAAATCAAGTCTAGATCAGTGGGGCTTCAGTGACAACTGTTGTTGAGCCAGCCTTCAAAGGATGCATTCTTAAGCTTTCGTCTTAACACCAGAATTTAGATCAGCATTCTCAAGTATCCTGAGTTAGATGTATTTTTGATCTAATATTCTGTTTGATTGGCAGGCAGGTTTAAACCTGTATCTTATCTTTTATTTTGTTTCTCAGTTGAGAAAGCATCCATTTAAGTAGATAGAAGTATCTTCCTGGGGTAAGCACAAAGGAGCTTATCTCTGGTTTTCGCTCTGCTGGTTACTACTAGACAGAGCTCTCTGGCCAGTGACTGGAAAACTCTTCTTCTCTCTGTGCTGCCCTGGAGGTAGGTTTGCAGGCTTCCAAAATTTGGCTCAGACTGCACTTGACTGGAGTGGCCCACGTCATAGGGGAAGTCCATATGCAAGCATAGGACTGGGTTTTCAGGAGGGACTACACAGCTTCAAGTTGAACTCTGAAGTATGTGTTTATTTTCAGTCCAGTTTTATTGAGATGCATTTGACATGTGACACTATTGAAGTTTAAGGTATACAGCATAATGACTTGACACACATACATATACATATAGAGTGTGAAATGATTACTACAGTAAGTTTGAACATCCATGACCTCATAGTTACCAGTTTTTTTTCTTATGATTATAATTTTTGCCATTCACTTTCTTAGCGACTTATGAATATACCACCCAGCATTATGAACTCTAGTGATCATGTTGCTCATTACATGCCTCTTGCTTGTTATCTTGTAATTGGAGCTTTGTACCTTATGACCACCTTCACCCAATTCCTTTGCCCCTCACCCTCTGCCAGCCTCAAATCTGATCTCTTTTTCTGTGACTTTGGTTATGTTTCAGAATCCACATATAAATAAGATCATAAAATTTTTGTCTGTCTCTGACTTATTTCATTTACCATACTTGCCCCCAAGGTCCATCCATGTTGTTACAACTTCTTTTTATGATAGAATAATATTCCTTTATATAACATATAGGTGAATGTGTGTGTGTGTGTGTGTGTGTGTGTGTGTGTATAAAGAGTCTTCTTTATCCATTCATCTGACAGTGAACACTTAGGTTATTTCCATGTCTTGACTATTATAAATAATGTTGTAATGAATGTGGGAGTACAGATACCTCTTTGGGACCGTGATTTTGCTTTCTTTGGATGTATAGCCAAAGTGAAGCCAATGGCTTTTTCTCTTTCAGTGAAATTCAGTGCCTTTTTCTCTTTCGGCAGTGGGGGAAGGGGGAATACATGATAGGGCCAATGGGTTCATTAAGTCCTTTCAGCCAGAAATTGGCAGAGGTCAAGAAACACTCTGGCCACAAACAGTTCTAGATTTACATATACGTATATAATATGTTTTTCACTTGCTTTGGCAGTAATATACGATGCTAAGGTCACCAATGTATAACTGCTGGAAAAGGGAAATGTCAGGATTCTCTTGGGAAATGTTGAGGTATAATATTTCCCTTGGAACTTATTTTCCAGATTTTAAATCATGATTTATCGTACATTTGAAGTTCAATATTCTTTAATGACCCAGATTTCTTTTTAAAAATCTACTTTCTTTAAATAGTGTCTTTTCCTTTACTCCTTTAACGTTTATTTTACTATTTTTAAAATGAGAATGTATAGACAGTGCTTTATTTAAAATTAAATTAGGCAAATGTTTGCATTTATGACTTTGAAGTAACACATAATGGAGCAAAGGCTTAGGAACCGCTTGCAGCACTGGGTTAGGATGTGGACGTTTTTGTATTTGGGGTCAGCACGGAAAACACTGGTGGCACAGTTCTCTGAAACCAGGGCCTGATAAACAGTGGTCTTTATGGATGCTAAGGATTATGTAATCACCTAAGTAATCACTCATTTTGATTCTGAGTTAAAAACTGCTTCAAGTTAAAAACTGAAAGATTTGTTTGTAATTGTAACTTGTAGTAAGGCTACTTGCCAAAAATGTTTTAAAACCCTGGTACTCAAAGCGCTTTAAAAAGTGAAGAGAAGTGGCTTAGTGTGTGATGGCTGATACTATTCTTACCTTTCATAATTAGTGTTTAACCTAAGCTTTCAGTGTTTCAGGGTATCTGGAAGAACAAACCACACTCCTTTGTCAACACAGCTTGAATAAATGTAGCCTTTCGGTGTCAGAGTGAAGTCAGTGTTCCAGTAAACATGCATCCTGCGGTCAGCGTTGTGTATGATGTCTCCCTCTGTGTCCTGTCCAGGAGCCAGCTTCCATGCTCAGCATACCATAAATCTGTTCTGAGTATTTGACTCAGCCATGTCCAGATCAGAAACCAATGACTTTAATTCCATAGACCTCCATCAGAGCCGTATTTTCTTACCCCTTTTTTGAGGGAACAGTTGAACAGATTTAACTTTTGCTTTGGTTAGAACAAACACATTTCGTGTTAGTCATCCGCCAGGCATATACAGTTGGAGGAGCTGAAACTCTGTCAAGGGTGTGAGCGCTTAGTGCTTCTGCTGCTAAGTCACTTCAATCATGCCTACTAGTGAGCATGAATTTTTCTGTCCCACAGGATACTCTGTTTCACTGCACAGGCTTGACTTCTTGAAGTTTTTAAAGTTTTTTTAATAACTTTTTTAATAAGGTAAACTTATCTTTAATAAAAATCATTCTTTTGATGTAACCCAATGATGCTTTTCGGAGAAGGCGATGGCAACCCACTCCAGTACTCTTGCCTGGAAAATCCCATGGACGGAGGACACTGGTAGGCTGCGGTCCATGGGTTCGCTAAGAGTCGGACATGACTCAGTGACTTCACTTTCACTTTTCAGTTTCATGCATTGGAGAAGGAAATGGCAACCCACTCCAGTACTCATGCCTGGAGAAGCCCAGGGACGGGGAGCCTGGTGGGTTGCCGTCTATGGGGTCACACAGAGTTGGACACGACTAAAGCAACTTAGCAGCAGCAGCAGCAACAATGATGCTTTTGAACTGTGGTGTTGGAGAAGACTCTTGAGAGTCCCTTGGACTGCAAGGAGATCCAACCAGTCCATTCTGAAGGAGATCAGCCCTGGGATTTCTTTGGAAGGAATGATGCTAAAGCTGAAACTCAAGTACTTTGGCCACCTCATGCGAAGAGTTGACTCATTGGAAAAGACTCTGATGCTGGGAGGGATTGGGAGCAGGAGGAGAAGGGGACGACAGAGGATGAGATGGCTGGATGGCATCACTGACTCAATGGACATGAGTCTGAGTGAACTCCGGGAGTTGGTGATGGACAGGGAGGCCTGGCGTGCTGCGATTCATGGGGTTGCAAAGATTCGGACACGACTGAGCGACTGAACTGAACTGAACTGAAAGTTAGAAAGCTTCCTAGGTGGCTCAGTGATAAAGAATCCACCGTCAAAGCAGCAGATGCAGGTTCAATCCTTGGGTCAGAAAGATCCCCTGGAGAAGGGAATGGCTACCCACTCCAGTATCCTTACATGGGAAGTCGCATGGACAGAGAAGCCTGGTGGGCTTACAGTCCATGAGGCTGCAAAAGAGCTTGACTCGAAGAGCTACTTAGCAATTAACAACAAAGGTTAGAAAGTTCTGTGAGCTTTGACAAACTCATACAGCTATGTAACCACCTCCATAATCAAGATAGAGAACATTTCCATGATTCACAAAGTAACCCCTGTGTCCCTTAGCCATTACCTGCCTTCCACACTCAGCCCAGAACAGCTCTCTCTTCTCTCCCTTCCATTTTCTGAAACTTCATCTAAACAGAATCGTGCAGTCTGGAGCCTTTGGCGTTTGGTTTCTTTCACTTAGCAAAATGTTTTTGAAGTTCCTCCAGGTGGTTTCCTATATCAGTTGTTTGTTGGTATTTCTTGCTGAATAGTATTTGATTGTATGCATGTGCCAGTTTGAAAGTATATGTTTCACTTTATTGTTAACAAAACCACCAAACAGTTCTCCAGAGCAGCGGTGCTATTCTGCACCCACCGATCGTGTCTGTCTCTTCTAGTGGCTCTGTACCCTTCTCAGCGCCTACTTAGCATTGTCAGTTTTTAAATTTTAGCCATTCTGACAGACAACTAGTGGTATTTTGTTGGGGTTTTAATTTCTAGTCCCTTAACAACTGATAATGCTGATATTCTTTTTATGTGCCATTCACCTTTTGGCAAGGTGTCTGTTTATACTGTTACCAATTTAAAAAAATAGATTATTTGATTTCTTATTATTGAGTTTGAAAGCTTTTTTTTTGTATATTCTGGATACAAGTACTTCGTTGAATATGTGTGTTGCAAATATTTTATCCTAGTCTGTGATGTGTCTTTTCATCCTCTGAGCAGTGTCTTTAACTTCCCAATGTTTTTGTGGTTAAACATACTTCACATTAAATTTACTGTCTTACAATTTACTTAATAATTGTATATTCTAAAGCATAGACAATTCAGTGATAATAACTACATTCATGTTGTTGTGAATGTATCACCACCATCCGTCTTCAGAACTCCCCAATGCCCCTCTCCCCAGCCACTGGCAACCATCTTTCTGCTTTCTTTCTCTTGTTTTGACTACCCTGCTCATATAAGTGGAATCGTACAGTATTTGTCTTTACATGACTGACTTATTTCACTCAGTAAAGTCCTCAAGGTGGGTCCATTTGTAGCATGCCAGAATCCATTTGCAGCATTCCTTTTCAAGGTTATATTGAGAGAGAAGGAGGGAGAGGAAAATACACATGCATTAGATGTCTTTTTGTAGATGTGGTATGTAAAGCATACCACGTTCTGTGTATTTATTCGAGCTGGTGAACGCTTGGACTGCTCCCACGTGATGGCCGTTGTGAACACTGCTGCTGTGGATGCGGGCATGCGATTACGTGTGAGTTCCTGCTGTCAGTCCTTTGGGATGTATATTCAGGAGTGGAATTGTGGCATCACATGGTAACTGTATATTTAAATTTTTGAGGAACCACCATACCTGCTGTCCCACAACAGCTGTACCATTTTGTGTTCAAGCCCAGTACAACAAGGATGCCAGTTTCTCCACATCCTCACCAGTGCTGTTATTTTCTTTACTGATAGTAGCTGTCCTAATGGGTTCGAGGTGTTGATGATGTTGTTTGAAGAGCAGAAATTGAAGTTTGTTTGTCAGTGTGAACGTTCAGTTGTTTCCACATCAGCTATTGAAGAAACCATCCTCTTTCTATTGTATTGCCTTTGAATCTTTATCAAAAAATCAGATGACTGTATGTGTGTAGGTCTATTTCTGGACTCTGTTCTCTCCTTAAATTTTGATCAGCCTCCTTAATGTGAAGCAGTGTTAAGCTTAATATAGTACCAGCCCTCCCTCAGAAGTAAATTTTTGGTCATGATTTAAGCAGAAGAGAAGACCAAGACATTTTACAATCTGGCCAGGCAGATTTACTCTGCATTTTGCAGTGAAGGGTGTTCTGAAAGGCAGAACCTATGACTTTCTCCATGCTTTTTTAGGACCTTACCCAAACAGACTTTGTACATTATATCTTTTTCCAGGTTTAAAATTGGAGCTGAGAATTTCTTCTATCTTGAGTATCCTTCTGCAGAAAGCTAATACAAAAGTACAAGATAAGATAAACAAGCATTTGAGTTTTAAAATATAATCTCCCATAGTTATACAATAGTGTAAAAATAGTGACTATCTTGATGGAATCCAAGAAACAGAAGCATATCATGTCACCAGCACAGAAACAAATGTGCTAAGCCTCAGCTCTGCCGAGAGTACCTAGGCTCCAGAGAACATGGGGGACACCTTTCAGGCTGTGCACAGGTAGCTGACCACTGCCCCACACAAAAAATAAGGAAGTGTTTCTATTACCTAAACAAAAGAGAAGAGCCTGGCAGTCACTGGGTAGCTTGAGTTCTTTTGCCACCAGGTAAATAAACGAGGTGAAACCTACCTGAGAGCAAAATCTTCATCCAGGTGGTATGACCCAGTTTGTATAGAGACCACCATCTGTTTGCCACTGATATTAAGACATCACTTAGAAAATGATGTTGAGATGATCAGCATCTCAGAGGTGGAAGAGCAGTTCAGTTCAGCCGTTCAGTCATGTCCAACTCTTTGTGACCCCATGGACTGCAGCATGCCAGACTTCCCTGTCCGTTACCAACTCCCAGAGCTTGCTGAAACTCATGTCCATCAAGTCGGTGATGCCATCCGACTCTTATCCTCTGTCGTCCTCTTCTCCTCCTGCCTTCAATCTTTTGAAGCACTAGGGTCTTTTCCAACAAGTCTGTTCTTTGCATCAGGTATCCAGAGTATTGGAGTTTCAGCTTCAGCATCAGTCCTTCCAATGGATATTCAGGACTGATTTCCTTTAGGATGGATTGGTTGGATCTCCTTGCAGTCCAAGAGACTCTCAAGAGTCTTATCCAACACCTCAGTTCAAAAGCATCAATTCTTCAGTGCTCAGAGTTCTTTATAATCCAACTCTCACATCCATACTTGACCACTGGAAAAACCATGGCTTTGACTAGATGGACAAAGTAACATCTCTGCTTTTTAATATGCTGTCTAGGTTGGTCATAACTTTCCTTCCAAGAAGTAAGCATTTTCTAATTTCATGGCTGCAATCACCATCTGCAGTGATTTCGGAGCCCATGAAAATTAAATCTGTCACTGTTTCCATTGTTTCCCCATCTATTTGCCATGAAGTGATGGGACAAGATGCCATGATCTTAATTTTTTGAATGTTGAGTTTTAAGCCAGCTTTTTCAGTTTCCTCTTTCACTTTCATCAAGAGGCTGTTTAATTCTTCTTTGCTTTCTGCCATAAGGGTGGTGTCATCTGTATATCTGAAGTCATTGATATTTCTCCCGGCAGTCTTGCTAGCTTGTGCTTCATCCAGCCTGAAATTTGCATGATGTACTCTGCATATAAGTTAAATAAGCAGGGTGATATTATACAGCCTTGACGTACTCCTTTTGCAGTTTGGAACCAGTCTATTGTTCCATGTCTGGTTCTAACTGTTGCTTCTTGACCGGCATACAGATTTCTCAGGAGGCAGGTAAGGTGGTCTGGTATTCCTGTCTCTTGAAGAATTTTCCAGTTTGTTGTGATCCACACAGTCAAAGGCTTTGGCATAGTCAGTAAAGTAGAAACAGATGTTTTTCTGGAACTCTCTTGCTTTTTTGATGATCCAATAGATGGCAATTTGATCTCTGGTTCCTCTGCCTTTTCTAAAACCAGCTTGAATGTCTGGAAGTTCACGGTTCGTGTACTGTTGAAACCTGGCTTGGAGAATTTTGAGCATTACTTTGCTAGCATGTGAGATGAGTGAGTTGTGTGGTAGTTTGAAGACTAGTGGCTAAACTTCTTTTCTATCTTCCTGTCTTCTGTCTGGGCCCTTGTTCATTTCTTTCTCCACAAGCCTGCTGGATATAAATTACCAAAGGACAGCTCTGATCATGCTCAAAGGTGTTTCTCTCTGGCCTTAAGATAAAAACATGGTGTTTCACAGCCTGTAGTCCTTCACAGACTGACCCTGGGCCACCTTTACAGACTCCTGTCCAGAGATCCCCTTCCACACGGTGGTGATGTGAACCCAGACGTGCTGTGCATTTTTACTCCATTGTGCACGTGCTGGTTTCTCTTATCAGATGCCTTTTCCTTTATATGCCTGATGGATTCTTATCCTCCCAGATCCATCTCAAATGTCACCTTCTCTTGTCACCTTCCTGCACTGTCTGAGCAGGGTACAGGAAACACAGTATAATGTTCAAGAACACAGACTTGGGTTTGAATTCCAGCTCTATCACTTTCGAGTTGTGTGAACAAGTTGTTAATCTCTCTGCTCCTTCATTTCATAGTGGTACGTACCTAATAGGGTGATTATGAGGATTAAATATTAATAATACGTATGTGTGTGTATATAGTACATATCAAAATGCATGAGTATTTAATAAACATGTCATTATTATTATTATCTCTGGTTCGTTTAGTCAGCAAACATTTATTGAGCACCCACTGTATGCTGTTCAGCTGTACCAGGGACTTGGAATGCACAGATAAGTGAGCCCTGGCTGGGCTTTAAGAGGAGGGCATTCAGAGCCAGGGAGGCTGCCACTCACCTTATGATGGCTGTCAGGCACTGTACGTGGGGGTCGCAGCTCATCCTCCGGCAGCCTTAAGTTGCAGGTCCTGTCATCCCCACTGAGGCTGGGAGAAGTTAGTAAGTGACTTGCCTGTATGATCTAGAACACGTAGATATGTACCTGCCGAACAGTGGGGCCAAGCCTTAAACTGAGTCCGTTCAAAGGAAGTTTAGGAAATATTTGGAGAATATCATAAGCCCTTTGAGATTTACATTCTGAAAGACAGCAACCAAATTTTTCTGAAAGATGCTTCTTTCTGCTTCTGCCCGAGGTGGCATATTTAACAGCATAAATTCTAGAGCTCACCCAAGTTGACAGGCCACATTTTCTTACAGTTCATCTTCTGTTATTTATATAATAAATTCTGTTTCCTTGAGTCTCGCTATTAACTCTTAAATCTCATCAGCACTCTTATATGTAGTTGTGAACTGTGAATAGTAGAAATGAGGGGAGTTAAAGTTAATAGTAAAGGTTGAGAATCCAGTCCATGGGGTTCTTGAGGCAAGACTAGCTTTTATCTCTTAAGATTCTGGCAGAAGTGATAGGCTTCACTGTTAACACTTACATACTGTGTCTAAGTGTGTAACGAAATAAAAGTGGGATGTGGAGATATTTTAGAGGGATGGGAGGCTAAAAAGGCTCTTAGAGATTCTTCAGTCCCATTGTATTGGTCAGACTTCTAAATGGCAAAACCCAGAATCCACCTAAACTATTCTAGGCAGAAAGGAATTAGTCAAAAGAGTCTAGTGGCTTGTAGACCCTCTGGTAAGGCCAAAGAATTAGATGTGGCTGTTTCACAGCCAGAAAAGACATTGAACTATATCTTAGAACTACCTTGCCCTCACTTGTTACTGTTTCAGCTCAGAAGCATCACCACAACCGTGCTTGTTCTCCCTGAAGCTTGGTGATCATTTTCTAAGAATTATTAGAAATAAAAGGAAGCCAGTGCCTGTAGGGCCACTTGATTCTCTTGAGGTATATGCTCATTTGGGGAGCTGGGCTGAGATCTAGTTAGAAAAGATCTTATAAAAACAAAATCCCAGATAAATAAATAGAGTCATGTTCAGACAATGAAATAATATACAGGAATTAAAGGGGATGTTCCAGAGCCACATCTTTTCACAAGGCAAAGATTTTAAAATGTGATGTTGAACAAAAATGCCAGCTCCATAATAACACATAGAGGGTGATAGCATACCAGAAAACTTTGAGAGCGTGCAAAAATAGCCTCTATAGGGTGTGCATGTATGTAAAACTACAGAAACATCCCCAGGAGTGAACTCAAAATTAGTGGTTGTTTCTGGAGATGGGAAACAGGGAGTGGAACCAGGAAAGGGTACACAGGTGGCTTCCACTGTATCTTTAATGTTTTGTTTCTTATGGACTATTTTCTTGGAGAGATACAGGCAAAATGTTAAGCAATCCAAGATCTGAGTAGTTGGCTAGCCCAATATATAGCTCTCTGTTATATTTATTCTCTCTGCTGCTAAGCTGCTGCTGCTGCTGCTAAGTCGCTTCAGTTGTGTCCGACTGTGCGATCCCATAGATGGCAGCCCACCAGGCTCCTCCGTCCCTGGGATTCTCCAGGCAAGAATACCGGAGTGGGGTGCCATTGCCTTCTCCGATTTATTCTCCCTACTTCTCTGTATATTTATTCTCTCTACTTCTCTGTATATTTATTCTCTGTACTTCTCTGTATATCCAAGGGTTTCATAATTTAAAATGTTAATCCTTGGCTTCAGTTGTGTATTGAGGTAAATTTTAAAGAAATACTGCCTCCTCTCCATAGAGATAAATTCAACAGAAACAGTAAAACTGCAGTTGTTGAATTTAGCTGGTTCCCTTCCTGAAAGAAGGGAGTCCAGGAAGGTATCTGAAACGCTTGGTCACTGAGCTTTCCAGAGGGAGTGTGAGTGGCCCTCAGCTGCAGTTCTGGCTGTGCCAGGTGTGCGAGCTGGAGCCGAGTTGCACCCCAGTCCTGCCGCGTCTCTCTCAGGTGGCCTTCCGCTGGGTGTCATGAGTGCTGGGTCTGGAGCCAAGCTGGCTTTGTGCAGCGTGCTGGCCACAAAAGTCCATGTTGGTTTAAAATGCTCTATTTACAAATGTGTAGTCAGGTAGCCGGGGTGTCATCAGAGGAATCGTTTGCTTGACTTACCAGCTCTACCATGTTACTGTGGGAGTTTATTTTGAGGATAAAGAAGCTGAAATATTGAGTCAAGTCCTTCATATTAACCAAAGGAAAATCATATTGGAAGGAGAACAAAGAAATGTGTGAAATGCAAAATCAAGAGGAGTCATCTTAAAAGAAATCATTTGAAAAAGTGTTTGAAGACCTGCGCCATCCCTGGCACACAGAGGCCCTCACGAAGGCTCTGAACTGATGGGATTTCAATTTGGAGGGAGTGCTGGCTCCCCCATGGTCTAGGCTGCTTCCAACACTGGTTTTTTAGTGCAGGGATTTCTCCTTGAGTGGTCCATGAGTAGAATTGAGGGAGTCCATCAACTTGATTAGGAAAAAATATTACATCTTAACTTTCATTGACCTCTAACCAAAATTCACCATTCTCTTAGTTATGAAATAACTGGCAGCAAACCTGTTAATATTAACAGTGCTTTATCATCATACCCCAAATAGATTGGCTTGTGATTTTTTTTCTCCTTAAATGTCCTTGTGAGGTTTTGATATCAAGGTTATGCTGGCCTCAAAAAACAAATTGGAGAATTTTATTCTCTGGAAGAAATTGTGTAAGGTTGGTGTTATTTCTTCCTTAAATATTTAGTAGATTACAGTGGTGAAGCCCTTCGAGGTCTGAAATTTCTTGTTGGGAAGCTTTTTAAATATAGATTTAACTTACTTAATATATACCAGACTATTCAGATACTCTATTTCTTCTCATGTAAGTTTTGGGAAGCTTCTTTTTCTTAGGAATTTGTCTATTTCCTATGCTTTCGAAATACCAGGTGAAAGTTGTACAAAATATCCTTGTATGTTTTAACATCGGTAGGTCATGCTCTCTTTTTCATCCTTTATATTAGGAAAAAAATTTTAAACATTAACACAACTCAGAGTTCTTAAGCATTTAGGGAAATGACAACCATTGATAGATGTTTAAATTAGTACACCCTTTCTGGAAGACTGTTTTGTAGAATAGTATATTTTGATATATGAAATGTGAGTGTATTTTATCCAACTACTTGTTTTAAAGGATTTTCCATAAATAAATAATTTCACAAGTGCAAAAATACCACAGCATTATCTATAGCAGCCAAAAAAAAAAAAAA
>SJYQ01029697.1:19124-119124 GCA_006410935.1 Redunca redunca
TCCCCTATTGATGAACATTTATTTAAATCCCCCCAGACTTTTTATGTTAGTATTAGTGTTGCAATAGCAGCCTTAACCCTGAAGTCAGATCGCCTTATTTGGATCCTAGATACTCTATTTACTTACTTTATAATCTTTAGCAAGTTATTTAAACTCTTTAAGTCTCAGTTTCCTGATCTGTAAAATGGGAATAAAGTTATCCTCGCAATGTCCCTACCCTAAAAGAAAAAAAAAGCTAAGTGAGATAATATGTATAAAACTACTTAGCATATCATAATAATGATAACTAACATTTATTGAGCGCTTACTGTCAGCCAAGTACTGTGTGGGTAAACAAATACTATACTGTTTCACACATGAGCCTTATAACAAGTAGATCTTAATATCTGCAAAGGCAAGTCCTTCATCATTATTAGTAAAATGACATTAACTATTCCTCTGCATTTACTCCTCCAGGTAAATTTTTTAAATCAACTTTCCACCTACCTCCCATCAATATGACAAGCTTTTTTTTTTTTTTAAATCCAGTTGGAATTTTGAAGGGTATCTCTACTTTTGAAGGTTGCCAGAGTAGAAAGGCCCCTGGGCTATGTCAGAAGGAACTGGGTGGTCTTGTGGTGGCCCTCCAAAGCCACATGACCATGGGCGGTTCATTTAAATGCTCAGCTTCCCTACCTATAAAATGGGAGGGATGATCCTTACAGGGTGAAGGGGGAGGATATTGTAAGAAAGTGCTGGAACAGGGCCTGGCACTTCATAAATATGTAACAAATGTACTTGCGGCTGAGGTAGGTATTTGTACTTTATCTTCTGGCCCTTTGTCATCAGCACCATTTTCAGCGGCAGCTCAGAGATGATCTGCAGTGAAAAGAGTTTGTGTGAGAACAAGAGCAGCAGTGAGCAGGCAGGATGAAGTCCTCGGCCCCCGCTTCCTGTGCAGGGTGAGCTGAACATTTACGACCCGTTGAAGATTAGCCAAAAGGGAGGAAAGGGAATTGGGACAAACATAGACTGTTCCGCCGCGCCGGCATGTGCCACCAACCGTGGAGTGGACTTCCTGCTGCAGGACACATCTGACCTTTGGAGAGGCACTGTCTGGGTGAGGCTGCCCTTTAGCAGGACAGAACACAGCTGTTGTTTAGATATCAGAGGCTAGTTAATAACTGTGTTTGGCAGTCAGCTTGGGAAGTTAACAGTTTGAGAAACAGTCCGGTTCTAGGTTTAAGTACAGCCAGCATAAGGGAATCTTTGTGTTACCAACAGGTTGTTTGGTAATCCTTTGAACAAAAACAAACATTTAGCAGCTTTAAAAAGTATGAAGGGAACTCATAAAAGCCAGAGCAGATGTGCAGGCAAGGGTCACACTTCCAGTGCCCTCTGGGGAACAGTTTCTGGACTAACACGTCCAACAAATGTGTTAATTCAGGTTGAGATTTCTAAGGCAAATATTGACTCAGTCACAGCATTTGCAGTTAATTCTCAACTTGAATGTGTCCTTTCAGAATGCCTTTGCCTGGCTGTTTTCTTTCCTCGTGCGTGTTAGTTTGCCCACCCTTCACTTTGAACCTTAACAGGTGAGTTTTTAATGACCAGCTCTGCATTCTTTCTCTAGGCTTTGAATAATGTGTAGAGGAATAAATATAAAACTATTCCTTCATTTCCCTGGTGGCATAACTGTGGGGAAAGAGGGAAGAGAAGAGACAGTTTAGACCAGGAGATCCTGGCGGAATGTAAATGATTCTCAGTCTTAGGTCAGATTACATAAAAATAACTTCTTACCCACTCTTCAGTATTAAAGGAAAAACTGAGGTTGTTTTGTTTTCTTTTTCCCCTCCTCTCAGTTCACTTGATACTTTAATTCCTGTTAATTTAGAAACATGTGTCTTACAGTTTCTTTGAATTGGTGTGCAAACTGCTGTGTGGTTAACCAATTTCCAGTGTAAAATAGAAAGTGTTGACTAAAAGATACAACAAATATACTGTATACTTGTTTTACCTTAGTGTTGAAAGATATTTTCACTGGATATAGAATTCCAGGTTGAAGGTTTTTTTCCCCAGTTGCTGCTGTACCATCTTTTGGCTTCCTTGGTTTCTGATAAAAATCCAGTGGTTCCTGGAATCATTGTTACCTTTATATAATGTAGCATCTTTCTCTGGCTGCAGTCAAGATTTTTTCTTTATCTTTTGTTTTCTTTACATTTATCCTGCTTGGTGTTCATGGAGCTTTTTGCATCTGTAGATTTAGGTTCTACAACAAATTTGGAGAATTTTCAGCCATTATTTCTTCAAATATTTTCCTATCCTATTCTTTCTTATGTTTTCTTCTGAAACTGCATTTACACATGTGGCAGACTTTTTCATGTTGTCCTACAGGTTTGCTGTTCTGTTCATCTTCTTATTCAGTCTTTTTTCCTCTTCTTCAGGTTGGGTCATTTCTGTCAGTCTGTCTGCAGATTCAATTGACTCTTTAATTTTCTCCATTCTGTAAGCTCATCCAATGCTTTTATTTGAAATATTTATATATTATATTCTTTAGTTCTAGAACTTCCAGCTTTTTCTCTTTTGTTGTTTCTTTTTCTCTGCCACAGGTTCCTATATATTTCATTTATTCTTTTACGCCATTGAGCATAATTATGATAGTGCTTACAAATTCTTATCTGTTCATTGTAACATCTGGGTTATCTTGGGACCACTATTGATTGTCTTTTTTCTTGAGGTCAGGTTGCATCTTGCTTTATTTTTGTATACATAATAATTTTCGCGTGTATTTTGAACACTGTACTAGTATGAATACCATGGCTTCCCCTGTATTCTGAAGAAGTTTATGGGGTGGGGAGATTGTTGTTTATTTTGGGTTTTGCGTTAGCTCTCAATTAATTGGTTGAACTAAAGCCAAAAACTCTGTCTCTTGGCTCATAACTGAGGAGCACCTCAGTTCTTGGCTCAATTATTTTATCTTTAACCAGATTGCTTAGAGTCTGCTCTATACATGCCAGGCTCAGGAGTCAGCCAGAAATGGGGCAGAGTTTTAACACTGAATTGGAGTCTCTCTTTGGCTCTGTACTTTCTGTGATTTTCTCTTTACTTTCCAGTATCTGTAGTTGTCTCGAAATCTCTCCCCACAGGACTACATTCATTCTGTTGGAGTTCAGCCATCTAGCATGGCACTGACTGCAGCCTGCCGCCAGGCTCAGAGCCATAAAACTGAGAAACACATGTAAGTCTTTCCCCTTCTTCCAGGTGTTAGCCTTCTTCTAGAATACGCCTGCTTTTTTGTCTTTCCACAGTGCCTTCAGATAGTTGTTTTTTGTATATTTTTCTCTAGAGTTTGTAGTTATTTTCTTTAGGGAGACTAGTCCAGTAGGAGCTCACTTGGCCATACCAGAAGTAGAACCAAAAATATACTTTTCAAAGAACATTTAAATGCAAGCTGCTCCATCCCATAATTAGTTCAGATTAGCAAGTTTGAAAAATATAAGTAGAGCAAAACATGGAACTGGAAAACTTCTAGAGGAAACTGTTATTTATAGGGTCTTGGTAAACGGCAAACTACTATTAATACACAAAGAAGCAACATAGTTCATTGTAGACTTCAGCATATTAATGAGGTACCAAAAGCTGCTTTGTAAATCTTTTCATCAGAACTTTTTATTTCATTCTGGTGAAGTAAAAGTTGCCATGCAGTAACTTATTGTACATACCAAATCCATTATTAAAGGAAGAAACAAATTTCTCTATCAGAGTTGGAGATTTGTCCACTGTCAGCAAACGATAGAAAAATTTTACAAAAAAAAAAAATCAGTAAAGGTATAGGTGAATGCATAAACAAAATGGATATAGAATACTACATCCAACAGCAGCAAAATGCACATTCTTTTAAAATTCACGTGGTGTGTTTACCAAGTTGGTCAAAGTTGGGGGCCGTAAAATAAGTCTCAATAAAGTTTAAAAGTTTGAAATATATAGAGAATATAGGATATCCTCTGACCACAATGGAATTAAATTAGAAATCTATAACAGAAATTTATCTAGGGAAATGCCCAAATACTTGAAAATGCAACAACACACCCTATATATATAATCCATGGTTTTTATTTCAAAGAAGAAATCACAAGGTATTAGAAACTGTTTGTAACTAAATGATAATGAAAATACAGCACATCAGAATTTGTAGGATGCAGCTAATGGAGCATGTAGAGGGAATTTTATAGTTTTAAATACTTGTATCAGAAAAAAGAAAGGTCTTAAATGTGCTGTCCAATAGCACTTTGTGGGAGGATGGAAATGTTCTGTATGTTGTCTAATCTGGTAGCCACTCACCATGTGTGACTGTTAAGTACCTGAAATGTAATTAGTATAACTGGGGAGTTAAATTTTTAATGTATTAGTTTAAACTAATTTATATTTAGATACCCATATGTGGTTATTGACTACCGTATTGGACAGCACTGGTTTAAAAATCAGTAACTGAAGGTTTCCTCTTAAGAAAAGTACACAATATAAGTAATAAGAAGGATACAATAAAGATAAGCACATGAATCAGTGAAGTAGAAAGTAGATCAAGAATAAAGAGAAAATCCATAAATCCAAATACTTGGTCTTATAAAAGATCAATAAAATTTGCTAAGTATAGAGAAAACATAGATTACCAATATCCAGGATAATAGAGGGACTACAAGCATTTGAAAAATAATGGACTATTATGACCAACTGTGTACTGAAACATTAAACAATTTAGATGAGCTATACAAATTCTTTTAAAAAGTACAGCTCATTAAAACTAACACAAGATGACACAGAAAGTCTGAATAATCCTGTGTCTATTTTTTAAAAAAAGTCTAATTCAACATCAAAAACCTTCCCACAACAATTTTGAACTCTCAGACAATGTTGGTAGGAATATAAAAGGGTATAGTCACTTTGGAAGAAAGTCTGGCATTTCTTATAAAACCAAATATATACCTCTTTGACTCAGCAATGCTATTAATAGCTATGTCTGCAAGGGAAATTGAAATATATATTAACAAACACAAGTAAAGCCTAGGTGTCCCCATCAATAGGAAAATGAATAAGCAAACAATAGGATATTTATACAACAGAATACAATTTAGCAATATTAAGGAGGAAAGTACATTCATAAGATGCAAGAACACTTATGAAACTAAAAAAAATGCTGAGTGAAATTGTTAAACAGGCAGAGCTAATCCATGATGGAAAAAAAAGTCAAAACAGTGATTCTTTATGGAGGAGTAGGGGGTTTTAGTCAGGTTTATTTTATATTTGTCTAAACTCAGTGAATGTACACCTCCCACTTGGTTACGTCGCTGAATGTAAATTTTACCTCAAAAAAGTTATATTGAACTGAATTTTTTAGGGAAAGTCTGACATCTGTAGTTTACTTTGAAATACATCAGAAAGATTAGATGGATTGATGGATGGACAACAAAATGAATGTATACATATATATATGATAAAGCAAGTATAGTAAAATGTTAGTAGTAGAATCTAGGTGGCTGGCCATATTTATCTATAAGTATTTAAGTATTTATTTAAACATAGTTCATTGTCTATATGAAATTTTTCCTAATGTTAAGGAGAAAAAGTACAGAAAAAGTATGCTTTTAACTCCATGTTCACATAGTAGAGCTTCCCTTGTGGCTCAGCTGGTAAAGAATCTGCCTGCAGTGTGGGAAACCTGGGTTCAGTCCCTTGGTTGGGAAGATCCCCTGGAGAAGGGAAGGGCTACCCACTCCAGCATTCTGGCCTGGAGAATTCCATGGACTGTATAGTCTATGGAGTCTCAAAGAGTCGGACACGACTGAGAGACTCTCACTTCATTTCACACAGAATTACTGAAATTCAGTGAGTTGAACCTTCACTGGGATCTGCCTTTTTTTTTTTTTTTTTATGTTTGTTTATTTATTTGGCTGTGCCGGCTCTTAGTTGCAGCATGTGGAATCTTTTATTGTGGTATTTGGGATCTAGTTTCCTGACCAGGGATTGAAGCCAGGCCCCCTGGCTCAGAGTCTTAGCCGCTGGACCACCAGGGAAATCCCAGGATCTGCTTTTACAGACAAGAAAAATGTGTTGTGAACACATTTTTTCTGAATTCCTTGAGAGCTACTATAGACAAAGGACCATGGAATAATTAATTAATATGAGTCAGGTGTTTTCCCTGTCCTCTGGAAACTTGCAATCTAACAAAGCATGTAAGCAAACATACGAATAGTAGAGTGCAGAAGGCCATACCTTCTCTAAAGAAGGCAAAGACAGGCGTGGCGTGGCTGCTCAGCAGAGCGAGAGTGCATTAGGTTGGAGAAGCCATGGAGGCTGCATGAAGGAGGGGATGTTTTACATACTAAGAGGACAGATGGCTTCAGTAGGGAGGACAGTATACCAAGTGCAGAAAGGAGCCTGTGCAGAGGTTTGGAAGGATGTGAAATAAAGCTGGAAAAATGGGACCAGGGCCTTGAAAACCAGGGTTGGGTTTTTTTCAGTAGATAGAAAGGAGACATACGTAGGTAGCGTGTTTGGGTGAGGGAGAGAGGTGACTACTACAATGTAGATGTTCTGTATCGGTACCCAGAAATGGAGGAAGTCCAGATGAGAACCCCTCCCCCAACCTCCCACTGTCACACCCCCTTAGAGGGGTGCCACCAAGGCACCCTGCTTCAACCTGAAGGAGTTAAATTAGAGGATCTCCAGGGTCCATCAAATTCTGTGATCTAATGACTGGAAAAAATTATTGCATGAACAGATTAAATGTTTCCTCTTGCCATGTTATATTGCTGTGTTAGCCAACTCTTTCTTCATAAAGTCTGGATTGTACTGTTACATAATTCTCTTATATTACAGCGCCCATATTCTGGGTGTCAGATCTGTGAGCTGTTGCTGTGTGGTAATGTTGCTTTTCTCAGACTGGTAACATTTCAGGCTCTTAAACTTTAATGTTGTGGGAAGAAAAATGATTGAGTCTTTAAACTGGATGGAAGTTACAGGGGAAACCTCCTGCATATGTCACAGATGGGTCTGAGTCATCCAGACGTGCTTGCATCATTCTGATAGTTCCCGAATGCAAGGAAACAAAATCTTAAAGTTTTATGTGTGTCTGTGTGTGTACTAAGTCGCTTCAGTTGTGTCCCACTCTTGGAGATTCCATGGACTATAGCCCGCCAGGCTGCTCTGTCCTTGGAATTCCCCAGGCAAGAATGCTGGAGCGGCTTGTCATGCCCTCCTCCAGGGGGTCTCCCTGACCCAAGGGTTGAACCCGCTTCACTCTGTCTCCTGCACTGGCAGACGGGTCTTTACCACTAGCGCCACCTGGGGAGCCCAGTTTCTTGTGCTGAAAGAAAACCCACTGCTGCCTGAGTTTTTAATAATGGCTTTCTTGTCATCTCTGACATGTTTTGATCTTTTGGCTCAGGGGAAATAAATGTCCCAAATATATCAAACCATTGGGTAGGTGACGAGAAACTTTCATCTCTAAGCATCTAGGTCTGGATGGATATCTGTTTGTGTCGAGAATGAAGGAAAGATGCTGAAAATAGTAGTAACTTTCAGACCTCTGGGTTCTAACATTTGATATGAGGAAAGAAATGATACGCTGGAAAAGTGTGAGATGGGAACATAGACTCTTTGGTGGGAAAAACAGGAAGGTAGCTCAGAGCCCTCTCCTTGGTATGTTTGCCTTTGCTGGCTTGATGACTGGCTTAGACCCCGTTCCAGAAACACAAGTTTGATCTTTGACGGAGTGCTAGTTACACTGAGAGCGCTGTTGCAGAGACAGCATGCTTCTTAGCATTCATTCACTTTTCTTCTTATTAGGGAGAGAAACCATGCCCTGACCTCAAATGCTTCAAAACCATTTGAACACCACGCCACACCTCTCCAAAGGTCTTGTATATTGTGTTCTGTGAACAGGGCAGAGATGGTCAGTATTCCTATTTATTGATGGAATCAGTCCAGAGAATTCCCAAGGTCTTTTAGAAAGAGGGTGTTCTCTCTGGGGACCCAGTGAGCAGCAGGGTCTCAGTTCAGAGCTGCTTCAAAGACCTATGGACTGTGGCTTCAGACCCGGTCCCAATTTAAGGGGAGGAAGCTGCTTTTCCTCCGCTGGGAACTAGAGACTACCACATCAGGACTCTTCCATTTTTAAACACTTCACTGAAATGTGCGCTCTTTGTTAGCAAACAGCATGTTTTGAGGCCAGATATCCTGTCCAAGTAATAATAATGCCACAGCTTCTGTCATTAACATGCTTTCCCTTCCTCAACTTATAAAGATTTTTCATCCAGTTGTAAAACAAACTGTTGAAACTTTTGAAGATACAGAGGAATGTAAGCCATTAAAGACATCCATAATGCCACAACTGAAAGGTGTTAATTATTGTTAACATTTTAAGATTCTTTTTCTTCCTTTAAACTTCCTGTTACATATATATCTACATAAATGTCATAAGGAGATCATGGGAAATATGCCAGCTGTTTTTCACATACATGAGAATTTTTCTCATGTTATAAAAAATCCTTAGAGAATATACTTAATGACTACAGAATATTCATTCCATTTTGTGAACACAGCATCATTTTAATAGAGCCTCACTATTAGACATTTAGATTCTTTTTAATGTTCCTTTGGAAAAGTGGCAATATCCTTGGTTTCTTCTTCTGGGGAAGGAGGAGAAATATGTGGGTTTGCCTAAGTGCCTGGCGCCACAGACTAAACCTGTTTGGACCCCTTCTTGGGGCCCTGTCTGGCTTTCTGTGCGTCCAAATTGAAGGACCGGGGAGGGTGACCCCCAGAGCCGCTCGCTGATCATGGCCAGGGTTACTCTGTATTTGTGCTCTTCTTCCTGGGGACAAGCAGGCTTTGGGCATGGGAGTCCATCCCAATGGACAGCTCCTCTGCTTCCAGTAGTCCTGGGAGGCCAGAGGGCCCACCCCTTCCATGCTCTGTCTTCCTCAGGAGAGATGCCAGTCTGAGTCCCACACGGCTGTGGTCTTAGATCTAAAACGGAGAAGCTGTACGTGGCTTGGAGCCCGCTGGGCCTAGTCATAGTGACACTAACCGCAGCTAGTATTTAGTGGACATTTGCTATGATGCTTCAGGTGCTCTGCACACAGCAGCTTGCTCATTTGCAGACCTCCTGTTCTGAGAGCAGGCGGTAGTGTCTCCCAGTGAAAATAAGTAGGGTGGGCTCAGAGCCACACAAACCTGCTTGGGGTCCCCGCTCCTTCGTTGACCAGGAGCTCCGTGACTTGGACAGGTGCAGTTGTTAGGCACGAATTCAGCTACAGAGATCAGAAAACTTTACCAAGAATGTCTTAGGCAGATAGATATTTTTGTGGAGGGAGCCAGCCCAGAGCGCATGCAGTATCTTCAGGGATCTAGCCTCTTCTCTTCCCACCTCCACTATCTCCGGCTAGTGGCTTTCGCCCTTGTGCTTATGACACAGCTGCATCTGAGGCAGGAAGAAGCAGAGAAGGAGAAAGCGAGGCAAGCCCTGGATCAAGAAAGCAGAAGCTTTCTTGGAAATGCTCAGCTTTATGTCTCAGGGGCCAGAACGCTATCACATGGCCACCTGGCTGAAAGGAACTCTGTGGGGGAAGGTTTAGCCGGGCACACTGCTGTCCTAAAGAAACCAGGGTTCGGTTAGAAAGGGAGACGAATATTTGATGGGTCAGCAGCCATCCGTGTCTATGTCAGCAAGTCACTCTGTCTCTCTGGCACTCACTGCTTCCTCCTCCCTAGGCTGGTCAGGCTTTCTCAACTGACAGGAGGTGTGCCCTGTTTGCCTTGGGCTTTGGGAGATCCCCAGGGATGGGGAGACCCGGGTATGGGTTCCAGCAGCACCCTGTCCATCCCCTGTGGATCTCTGTGCCTCCCAGCAGGCCCGCAGGCACCTTGTTCAGGAGGTCTGGCTTGCTCTGTCCTGCCGTCACTTCAGCATCCGGCGTCTGTGACTCTGCACCACACCCCAGGATTCTTCGTGGTGTGGAAAGCTGACCTTTCTGCCCTCTGCTTTCCCTTGCTCTCCTCCTCCCTCCGATGACTACTCAAGCCAGCTGCCGCCTCTGCTCCCGTGGCTGCATCTTACATTCAAACCCCCAGAGAGACAGTGTCTGGAGTGAGGAGCATCACGGTCAGGCGGAAGCTTCCTGCCCAGTGGTTCCCCCATCACCCTTTAACCACTGGACACACTGTGGCTTCTTTCCTCACCAGAGAGAGCCCTGTGGCTGGGGCAGATGCTGGGGGAGCCCCGGCCTCACCCTGACCCGATACCTCGGGGAATCTCAGGGCACAGCTGCATAGCTCTCAGGTTGCTGTGCACACTGAATCCGCAGGAGTTGTGCTCCAGGAAACACTGCCTCTGGGTGGGCCTCAGTTGTTTGAGACCGTTTGAGATGGGGGTAAGCTTCCTGTCGTCTGGCTGTCGGAGAGACAGCCAGAGCCCCCGCATGTAGACTCCAGGGCACAGTGGAGAGTGTGGGTTTCGTGAAAAAGGTAGAGGAGAGAGTCGGGGAAAGGGGGCTGATCTGACGCAGGCATCCCCAGGGAGGCCCTTGTGGTCCATGAGGAAGACACCATCAGCCAGGCCCCTCATCCCAGGCTGCTGAGGGGTGAGGGCCAGTTGTCAGCACAAAAGAGGGAATGTGTGTGCACATTCTTTGAAGCCGTGACTCACTCCAGAGGCTCCTTGTGGCTGTTATTACAGCTGCTGCCGCTGCAAAACAGCTTTGAACCCTAAGGTGTGAGACCGCCTTTGGAGGTGGGGGCAGAGAGCAAGGAGGGTTGTTTGGCAACACAGGAGGTGAGCGACGCGTTCCGCGTTCCAGGGACGGGAGGAGCGTGGGTGAGTAAGGCTCCTCTGTCTCTTGAGTAGCACTTTTAGATGGTCTGTGTGATTCTGGATGCAAGGAGCATGCACATGCCTGGGCCCTGAGGGTCAAAGGCAAGATTCAGGCCAGGAGGCCCTGTTATCACAAGGCTGTCCAGGTGCACAGAGGGCAGAGGTGTGTCACACCCCCACCAGTCTGTGCTCAACCGGGGCTCTGAGCCGGCCTAGTGGCGTCAGCTTGGGGGCCCCCGACAGAAGCCCAGGAGCCCCCCTTCTCTCATTTGCCCCGCTCTCGTGCTCTGGTGGGTTGAGTGCTGGGCCAGCACTTGCCCAGTTCACATGTAATTGGTTCTGACAGCCTCCAAGCTGGCCCATCACTGCCGCTGCCACTCGGGAACTGGTCTATTCAAGCAGCACCCACCTGGACTCTAATGGTTGAAACAGAAGATTTTCTGGAGGGCACTGCCTTCCTCCCCAGAACCCTGGCACACACACTCATGGCCTGAGGAGCTTCCCTCCAGACTATCTGGGGCTGGAGGGCCGTGGAGTCAACCTCCTCAACCTGAAGAATTCTGTAGAATAAATAAGCGTTGGCTCCGTGGGCTGGCCACCTGTTGGACTGCCAGCGGAACAGCCCTTTGCTGAAACTTTGAACTTGGTCCTGTGACATTTGCATTTTAAGCTGAAAAGAAAGCCAGATTGCAGAGCAGAGCCAAACTGGTTATGTTTCTTCCTTTTTTTTTTTTTTTTGGCCATCGAGCAAATTCTTTTGGGGGAGGGTCCTCACTTGGTTCCTTTCAGACACCTCTGTCAGAATTCAGAGGAAAGGACCCACATTAGTGAGTGGAGGAGCCCAGGTCCTGACCTCACCTGAGCTGAGAGAGCACCTCGCAGCCTGATGAGCTGTGCCGAGGGAGAACCCGCTCACAAGGAGCGGTGACTCCTGGGAACAGGGCTGGGAGCCAGGGGCCCATCAACAGCAGGAGGAATCCTTCCAGCTCCCCAGCCAGAGCACTGCTGCACCCCAGGCTCCCGAGAGTCAGCACCTAGGGGACCCCGGGCTCCAAGACTGGGCCCCAGGGATGGCCCTGCTCACCCTCATCTGGGCGCTCAGCCTGTAGCTCTGCACACCGAGGCCTAGTGCAGAAAGCATGTGCATGGTCCTGAGTCCCCTTCGATCCCTCTCATCTAGGACACACCTCCCTGCTGCATCACGTGGGACTGGTCCCAGTCTCTGCTGCTTCCTTCCCCACGTCTCTGGTCTGGAGAAGCGGTTTTCTGCCCATCCTCCCATCCTGCCTGCAGTGTGGCAACCGCCTCCTGCCTCTGGGGCTCATTCAGCAGCATCTGTGTATCTTTCTGGCACAGCTTGCCAAGACACAGTGTGCTCTAGTCAGGCCCCTGTGTGGCCGCTTTCAACACCTCCTCACTGCCTACCAGAGACGGGGTGGAGAGCCTTGCTTTGTGATTTGGTCGCCCTCTGCCTCCCTGAGTCGTCTTACACTTTGTTCTGCCCACAGCTCCAAACATAGGCACTCAGGAAACGCTTAGAGATGGAATGACTGAATATAAAAATTTGGAAGCCAAACAAATTCTCTGATGTTTTTGATTTCATAGTTACAGAATTGCCACGTTCGTATCTGCAGGAGATATTAAAAGAGTATCATTGTGATAGTCTTTTCCTGGTTTTCTTTAAATAAGTCTGTTATTCAAAGACTTGAGAAGCCGGTCTTATTTCATAAAGGGGGGTGAGGTTTGTAGAATATGTAAGGAAACTTGAGAGTCAAATGACATTTTGATCCCTTGTTTTGAATTTGTAGCTCAGATAATGCCTACCAAAACCATCTCAATAATTCACTCTTTTTTAGCCAGCCAGTTCTTCAGTCAAGTTTAAAAAGGCTTGGAAGAACATGTGATTTTTAAAATATCCTGGAGGATTTTTCCAGGCCTGGGCAACTCTCATGGGTCAATGCACAGCTATTTCTGTGTGTGTGTAGAGTGGGTGGTGCCCTGCCTGTTCACAGAGGGGCCAGGGCCCGGCTGTCTGGCCAGTGCGGGGAGAGGGGGGTTGGATACAGGACTCTCTTCTTGCCTCCTCATCCCACAGCTGGGCTCCACTGCAGACCCACAGGCCTGCCCTCCCCACCCCTGGTGTTTATGTGCTGGCACCTGCTGAAAGGTGTTTATTCTTATTATCTGGGCCCTTTATTCATTTTTTAAAGTTATTTATTTATGTACTTGGCTGCGCTGGGTCTTAGTTGCAATACGCGGGATCTGCCGTCTTCGTTGCGGCATGTGGGATCTAGTTCTCCGACCAGGGACTGAACCCGATCCCCATGCACTGGGAGCATGGAGCCTTAGCCACTGGACCGTGCCGGAAGTCCCTGAGCTGGTCCCTTTAAACTGTGGGAACCCCAGCTCTGGGTCAGGCATAGCACCCAGGTGTGGGCCAGGTAGGTGTTGTGAGGAGTCGCTTGGGGCAAGTGTAGACTGTCCCACATAGGGGTGGCTTTGGAGTACACCATCCATATCTGTGAAACAGACACAAGCTGTGTCTGGCACAGCTTGCCAAGACAGTGCGCTGTAGTCAGGCCCCTATGTGGCCGCTTTCAGCACCTCCTCACTGCCTACCAGAGATGGGGGGCTTGGCGGGGAGAGCCTTGCTTTGTGATTTGGTCGCCCTCTGCCTCCTGGGCTCACCCTCGCCCAGCTGCTTTGAAGGCCTGTTATTTTTCAAGATTTGAGTCATGCTTAAAGGAAGAGGAGTCCCCAAGTCAAATGGGGAGCAAAGGAGTGTGGCCCAGCACCCAGGGATGGAGTGCCCAGCCCAGCCCTGAACTCAGCCTCTGATTTTCTGGGCCAGGCCACTCCCGGGGCACACCACCTCTCAGCTGGGAGGCTGGCTCAGCCTTGTCTCCCGCTGGATTTGCCCCTCGCACCCACTCTTCGCCCTCCTCCGTCCTGCCCTGCGCTCTGGAGGCTGATCGTGGGGACTGTATGGACGGGCCCCTGGCTTCCTGTCCCCTATTGTGCTCTTCACCCAGTGGGGTGAACTCACAGGAGATTTGAGGGGTGGGTGGAGGGGGCTGGGGGAAAGGGGGTAGTGAGGCCAAAGTATTGACTCTCCCGACTCCTCCCTGAGGCGTCACCCGGTCTGTGCCCCTGGTAGGCAGCCCTCTACACAGGGCGCTTCATCTCAGGTTCCATAGCCTCTCCTCCCTCACCCCTGTGGTCCTGGCGTGTAACTGTGGCGCTGTTACTGGTCCCAGAACACTGGGCTGTGGTTCCCCTACCCCCTGCCCGCCCCTCTGTAAATGGTCCCTTTATTAAACTCTCCTCAGATTACCCAGCCTGAGAGTGCCATCTGTTTCCTGCCAGAACGCTGGCGGATATGGTTCCTAAGATCTTTTCCAGCTCTGAAAAAAAATGCCTGCAAGCAAGGGAGAGCTGGCCCTTTGGGGTTCCCATTTTTCACTGGTGCCTCCCTACCTGGTTCCCTGGGATCATGGGAGAGAAGGCCTGGCAGGAATGTGATCCCTAGAACACAGAGTTGCTAGGACAAGGATCACAGGGGCCCTGGCAGACACAGACTGTAGGAACCCCGACTTCCGAAGAGTGAGCAGGTGTGCCGTCCACTGTGTGGAGGGTAGAGGGCAAGGGGTAATCAGAGCAACTGAGGCTAGACTGTCACGCCCACCCCTCTCTGCCTCTGTGACTCTGGGCAGGTAGCCTCACACTCAGAGCCTTGGCTCCTTCCCTGCCAGCCCCGTGTGGACTGCACCAGCCCTGGCCCACACATGCTGGTTCTGCGGTGCAGGGGAAGGAGTCTGTGTGGACTAACGAGCTGCTGTCATAAACAGCTTTGATTGTGACAGGGTCACAGGCAGGGCACAGAGCCCCGTGGGGACAACCCCACTACTCATGTCCCAGCTAAACGCGCTCTATTTCATCCTTTCCTGTTGTGTGTGCTTGTGGAGACGTACGTGGCTCCCAGAGTGTCAATTTCAGGATCAAAGCTTGACCTCAGAGATACCAGGTTACAGAATCATGCCATCAAAGAGCCGTGGCAGACTCCAACCATCTCTGGAATTCAGATCCAGACCTTGAGAGGTCTTAGGCAGCCCCCTGTGGCCTTTCTCAGAGCAGCTGCTTCAAAGTAGGTCTGAGAGAGGATAAGGGAAATTAAGAATATACTTTTGTAAATATGCTGCTGTTTCTGCTCAGTCACTTCAGTTGTGTCTCTCTTTACGACCCCATGGACCACAGCCCACCAGGCTCCTCTGTCCATGGGATTCTCCAGGCAAGAATGTTGGAGTGGACTGTCATGCCCTCCTCTGGGGGATCTTCCCGACCCAGGGATGAGCCCATGTCTTTTGCATTGCAGGCGGATTCACCACTGAGCCACTGGGGAAGCCTACTTTTTAAATATATCTATTCTTAATTATTAAAGTTATCACAGAGTGCTTGACATACAAGAAAAATACATTCTTTTTAAAATATTTGTTTATTTTTGGCTGCGCTTGGTCTTTGTGGCTGCACGCGGGCTTTCTCTAGTGCGGTGCACGGGCTCCTCCTTGCAGCATCTTCTCCTGCTGCAGAGCACGTCCTCTGGGGTGTGCTGGCTCAGTAGTCATGGCACATGGGCCTAGTTGCTCCACAGCAGGCGGGGTCTTCCTGGACCAGGGATGGAACCCATGTCCCCAGCATTGGCAGGCGGATTCCTAGCCACTGGACCACCTGGGAAGTCTGAAAGATACCTTCTTGAAAACTACAAGTGTCAAAGTTCAGTTTTCTCTTTAAAAAATATAAATAAATAAAGACCCTTAAAGAAATGCCATCATGCTCACTTGGCACTGTGGACATGGTGTCATGCCGTGTGCCGGCCAGAGGGGAGTCAAAGAAGAAGAAAAAGGCGAAGGAACGAAGGGCTGAGAGAGGGCCCAACACGGCGTGCCCTGTGGACATGTACCCCACTGTGTTGATGCCACCACCATTGGGAACTGTGCACACAGCAGTGTGGGTGATCTGAGGAACATGGTGCTCAGTGGAAAATCAAAATGAGATACGCAAACCAATATTTCCATGAGTTAAAAGTAAGCACACAAGAAAACCCATCCCACATGCACAAAGTTTGTGAGCACACATAGGTACACCTTCACGCACATTAAAGAATTTGACTCTGGGGCAAGGGGCATGGAAAACAGGCACGAGAGAGAAACACGCGCACGGAAACCCTACACTTTTGCCTTGCTGTTGTTTAGTTGCTGAGTCGTGTCCAACTCTTTGCAACCCCATGGACTGTAGCCGGCCCCCAGGCTTCTCTGTCCATGGGATTCTCCAGGCAAGAGCACTGCAGTGAGTTGCCATTTCCTTCTCCAGGGAATCTTCCCAACCCAGGGATCAAACCCGTGTCTCCTGCATTGGCAAGTGGATTCTTTACCACTGAGCCACCTGAGAGCCCCAGAGCTTCCGCCTGATGCAGGGAAACCCAGTGCTCCTGAGGTGCAAGGCAAGCAGAAAGACAGCCCCCAGTTTTTCTTTTTAAGGTTGGAAAGAAAGTTTAAAAAGCTTTTACTGTTCTATTTGCCTACTCTTCCCCGCTCTGGCCCTCGGTGTAACCCCTAAACCACACTGGTTAATGGATCAAAAGTGACCTTTGTAGGGTCAGAACGCACACACCACACAGATGCAGCCCAGAAACCACTTGAAAGAAGGGATGCTGTGAGCCGCCCTTCAGGCTCCCTTCTGGAAACTCAGCCCCCTGCAATGCCTGCCAGGCGGATGAGTGTCCATCACAGCAGGCAAGAGTACCACCCTACCTGTGGTCTCTTTTGTTTAAAAAGTGCCTCCTGGAAGGTAGGTAAGTGTACCTACCTTGTGTGAAAGAGAGGGTGGGATGATTTGGGAGAATGGCATTGAAACATGTATAATATCATATATGAAATGAATCTCCAGTCCATGTTCAATGCATGATACAGGATGCTTGGGGCTGGTGCACTGAGATGACCCAGAGGGATGGTACGGGGAGGGAGGTGGGAGGGGGTTCAGGATGGGGAACACGTGCACACCCGTGGCAGATTCATGTCAATGTATGGCAAAACCAATACAATATTGTAAAGTAATTAGCCTCCTATTAAAATAAATAAATTTAAATTTAAAAAAAAAGAAAGGTAAATGCATGCGAACCTATCAGAAGAGCCTGCTTAAAGTACTTGGAACTTTATGCGCACTCTTCTCTTGTTGCTATGTTTCCTTTTGTCATATCATGGGTAATTTTTTTTACCAAAGTGACGATCACAAATGTACATAATCACGTGTTACATAAATTGCATTTTTACATCTTTATTCCAGTTATTCTGTCCTCAGTGTTTGCATTTGGCAGTATTTTTCCATTTTGCCACATAGACTCTGTTACATCATTTTTAATGGCTAATATTTTATTAATTAAATACCCCAACACTTATCACAATGACATTTAGGCTGCATTCCACTTATCCTCCACTTCTTTTTTTTTTTTTTTTTTTATCCTCCACTTCTGAGTGATGCTGAAGAGAAGGTATCTATGCTGCATATAACTTCCTCATATTTTAGAAGAATCCCTTAGGATAGACTCAGGAAATGAAATTATTGGATGAAGGAGTAAACAAAAGCATCTAGGACTCTTGGTGCAAATTACTAAATTGCTTTCCAGAAGAATAGTAACAATTTATACCACCATAGCATGTTCTTGTACAAATATTGTGCTTCATAAGTTCTTAATTGCTGATTTAATAGCTTATATATGTTGATTGCATTTATTTGATTAATAGTGAAGTGAAAGTCTCTCAGTTGTGTCCGACTCTTTGCAACCCCATGGACTATACAGTCCATGGAATTCTCCAGGCCAGAATACTGAAGTTGGTGGCCTTTTTCTTCTCCAGGGGATCTTCCAAATCCAGGGATCAGACCCAGGTCTCCCACATTGCAGGTGGATTCTTTACAAGCTGAGCCACAAGGGAAGCCCTATTGATTAATACAGAGGTTAAAAATTTTCCAAGTTTGTGTTTCTATTTATATATTATTGTACTATTGAGGGGTGATTTTTTTGTTTTTAAATAATTTTATTGGAGTATAGTTGATTTACAATGTTGTGTGTAGTTTTGCATGTACAGCAAAGTAATTCAGCTACACATATACATATATTCATTCTTTTTCAGACTGTTTACCCGTATAAGTTATTACAGAATGTTGAGCACAGTTCCCTGTGCTGTATACAGCAGGTTCTTGTGATTCAGTTCAGTTCAGTCGCTCAGTCGTGTCCAACTCTCTGCGACCCCATGAACCGCAGCACACCAGGCCTCCCTGCCCATGTATATTGAGTTGATGATGCCATCCAACCATCTCATCCTGTCGTCCCCTTCTCCTCCTGCCCTCAGTCTCTCCCAGCATCAGGGTCTTTTCAAATGAGCCAGCTCTTGGCATCAGGTGGCCAAAGTATTGGAGTTTCAGCTTTAGCATCATTCCTTCCAAAGAAATCCCAGGGCTGATCTCCTTCAGAATGGACTGGTTGGATCTCCTTGCAGTCCAAGGGACTCTCAAGAGTCTTCTCCAACACCACAGTTCAAAAGCATCAATTCTTTGGTGCTCAGCTTTCTTCACAGTCCAACTCTCACATCCGTCCATGACCACTGGAAAAACCATAGCCTTGACTAGGCGGACTAATGTCTCCGCTTTTCAATATGCTTTCTAGGTTGGTCATAACTTTCCTTCCAAGGAGCAAGCATCTTTTAATTTTATGGCTGCAATCACCATCTGCAGTGATTTTTGGAGTCCAGAAAAATAAAGTCAGCCACTGTTTCCCCTGTTTCCCCATCTATTTCCCATGAAGTCATGGGACTGGATGCCATGATCTTTGTTTTCTGAATGTTGAGCTTTAAGCCAACTTTTTCACTCTCCTCTTTCACTTTCATCCAGAGGCTTTTTAGCTCCTCTTCACTTTCTGCCATAAGGGTGGTGTCATCTGCANGCATACAGATTTCTCAAGAGGCAGGTCAAGTGGTCTGGTATTCCCATCTCTTTCAGAATTTTCCAGTTTATTGTGATCCACACAGTCAAAGGCTTTGGCATAGTCAATAAAGCAGAAATAAATGTTTTTCTGGAACTTTCTTGCTTTTTTGATGATCCAGCAGATGTTGGCAATTTGATCTCTGGTTCCTCTGCCTTACCTAAAACCAGCTTGAACATCTGGAAGTTCACGGCTCATGTATTGCTGAAGCCTGGCTTGGAGAATTTTGAGCATTAATTTACTAGCATGTGAGATGAGTGCAATTGTGCGGTAGTTTGAGCATTCTTTGTCATTGCCTTTCTTTGGAATTGAAATGAAAACTGACCTTTTCCAATCCTTGGTATCTCTGATTTTCTTGAAAAGATCTCTAGTCTTACCCATTCTGTTGTTTTCCTCTGTTTCTTTGCATTGATCACTAAGGAAGGCTTTCTTATCTCTCCTTGATATCCTTTGGAACTCTCCATTCAAATGGGTATATATTTCCTGTTCTCCTTTGCTTTTTGCTTCCCTTCTTTTCACAGCTATTTGTAAGCCCTTCTCAGACAGCCATTTTGCTTTTTTGCACTTCTTTTTCTTGGGGATGGTCTTGATTTCTGTCTCGTGTACAATGTCACAAACCTCCATCCATAGTTCATCAGGCACTCTATGAGATCTAGGCCCTTAAATCTATTTCTCACTTCCACTGTATAGTCATAAGGGATTTGATTTAGGTCATACCTGAATAGTCTAGTGATTTTCTCCACTTTTTTCAATTTCAGTCTGAATTTGGCAATAAGGGGTTCGTGATCTGAGCCACAGTCGGCTCCCGGTCTTGTTTGTGCTAACTGTATAGAGCTTGTGATTAAGTATTTTATATATAGTAGGATATGGATTGGGGCTGATCTTGGGCTGTTCTTTTTAATTTGCATGTAGCCTTTGTGTGTGCGTGTGTGTGGTAAGTTGCTTCAACAGTGTCCAACTCTGTGCAACGCTATGGACTGTGGCCCACCAAGTTCCTCTGCCCATGGGATTCTCCAGGCAAGAATACTGGAGTGGGCTGCCATGCCCTCCTCCTGGGGATCTTCCCAACCCAGGGATCGAACCCAAGTCTCATGTCTCCTGCATTGGCAGGCAGGTTGTTTACCGCTTGCACCCCCTGGGAAGCCTGTATGTAGCCTTTACCCAATATTTGTTCTTTTTCACAATTCTACAACTGTTTTGTTTGGCCTTTAAAACTTTTTGAAATTTTACATAAAAAATTTTTAAAGAAACTGATACTGATTCACTGGTGTTTTAATTTTGTTGACTAAATAAAACTCAGGATACCCTGTTGGATAAATTTGAGAAAGAATTTTTACGATATGGCAGGATGAAAAATACATCCAGTTGATGCCTTGGAAGATAGACAAAGCCGGGTTCCCATCCCTGCCTGTGAGCAAACCAGTCAAGCTCTGTGAGCCTCACTGCCTCCACTGATGCCAGGAAATGACCAGACCCACCTTGCGGGTGTGGATCGGGGTCATGAACAAACACTGGCACAGAGGAAGCCCAGAAAACATGGAACCCTTTCCTCCCCTTGCCCTGCAGAGGCAAGTGGTTTAGGAGGACCACGCCACAGGTCTCACCCAGCACTGCCCCTGGCCATGCTTCTTGCTAGTTGCTGGGAACAGTGGACTTGTTGTTCTGGCATATCTGCTCACCAGCTTCCTGTTTTTCCTGGTGTGGTTGTGTTCTTTTAGTCAGCAGCAGGACAGAGAGAACTAGGCTGAGATGGGTAACCTCAGTTCTCAAATTCCTCTCACAGCGAGGAAGTCTGGTCCTTTCCACCAGGGATTCTGTGATGGTGCTCATGGGGCTGTGTGAGCTTGAGCAGGGCTGTGATGCTGTGCCCCCCGTGTGGGGAGGTGAAAAAAGGATGACACGTCACCCTTGCTGGGAATTCAGGACCCATGAACTAACGCTAATGGATTTTAAACATAAGCTGATTAAACTTTAAACTTTTATTTCCCACAAAGTGAACGTCTCACCCATTCCCATGCTCTTCACATTCTGGGAAGAGCGGTTAAGACGTGAGCACTGGGGCCAGACTGCCTGGATTCAGATCCCATCTCTACCACGTGTTAGCTCTGTATGTGACGTTTGGCCCATGACTTCACTTGTCTGTACTACAGCTTCCTCATCCAAGGAGAACGGGAGACTCACAGTAACTGCATCGTCGGGTTGTTGTGAGGCTCAAATGAGGTCCCGTGAGTGAAGTATTAACAGAACTTGGTAGCCCGTGTTCACCTTACAGCAGTTAAGTTAGCAAAGGTTCCTAAGGTTTTACTTGCTTAACTCCATTTGAATCTCTGATTCTCACAGGCTAGGCTGGATGCTTTTAGTCAAAGATCTGGAAGTTCAATTTAAAGGTAATTTTGTGAAATTTCTCTCAGCCCATTAGGAGTAGATAGTATTTATGAAGAATACGCATCAACAGTATAGCAGACATATTCCAAAAAATTAGTTGTAAAATATTATATTCTTATTGGCTTTGTTTTTTTTTTTAAATTTAGGGCTATCTTCCTATGGAAGAAGTTTGCTTGCTGCTGAAATAGATGTCCCTTTGTCCCAGGAAAACACACTGAGACTGAATTCCAGGACCAGGGGCTGATGGGAGAGGTGTGAGCTCACCACGAGTGAATGTGGGCCTTGATGTCTGGGGAAGGGGGAGGTGGGCGGGTTACAGCCCTTCTCAAGCTCCAGTGATTCCAAGGTCAAGGTTCCTGCTGTGTGTGCCAAGTCCAGACCTCTGCCCTGTGTCATGGCTGTACATAAGAGGTTTGCTAGATGATGTTCTGTATCCCTCAAGGTGCTAGGGCCGTGCAGAAGTTACAGTGAGCGTGTGGGTCATTCCAATCACTTAATACTCCTGCTTCTTTCAAAACAGTTTACCATAGAAGACTGACTTGGTTAATTGCAGTATCAGGAAATCTCAGCAAAGGTTGAGCTCCAGAGGGGTTTACACAGCTGCCACCTTCACTTTTCCACGTTATGCTCTGTTGAGATGACTGAATATTAAGTCAGAGTGTAATATTCCCTGGGGTTTACAAATTGGGGAGATCACAACCTTTGGTAGCAATTTTGAGGGTATTTGGAACTTGAGGACCGAGTCAGTGATGCAGAATGACAGGTCCCCTCTTGTTGCTCAGCAAGATCCGGGAGGGAAGACCCTGGAGGAAGTACTGCTGTGTGGCTGGAGCCCAGACGGCTCGGCGGTGGAGGAACGATGAGCCCTTCTTTACTTGTGGTGTAGGTGGGCTCTTGGTAGTTCCGCTGAATACCCAACCAGAAGAACCTTTCATGAGCAGCAGGGATTTCACCAGAGAAAAAAATTTTTAACATTTCATTGGATTTCCAAGATAGGTTTCAGACTCTCTTCTTGGAAGGGTCTCAGCAGGAATCGGGATGCTGTTCAGATACCTGGGTGGCAGGTGGAACCCTCTCTACAGAGAGGGAGGAGCAGGAGTCTGATATACTTACAAGTCAAAAACTGTCCTTAGAGAAACCTCCTCAGCTCGTTGCAGTTCAGGATATTCATCTGTGACTTTCAGAGCACCTTGGTTTATGGTATCTTGGGAGAGAGGTTCAGCGGTGATATAACTGTTCAGCAGGAGAGCACCAAGAGGGCTGCAGCCACTCCCGCAGTTAGCACAGTCGGTTCCTCCCTTCCAGGCAAATGTTTTCAGGCCAGAGTCTTAAGTTCTAGAAGAGGGTTTTGTAATCCCCAGCTTCTTGTTGGTTTTGAAATATTTCCTTATAGGGAGTTTTGCATTAGTAGTCTCTGAGTAAGGTGGACCCTCAGTAAATCCACTAGCTGTTAGCCAGGCTGCAGGCTACTCAGGTGCGAGCTGACTACACAAGGCAGAGGAGCCCTCATATACTCAGGATGGGAAGAAAGGAAAAGATCTTCACTGCCGCGGGGCGGGGGGCGGGGACATGGGAGCAAGCCTAGTCTTCAGGAGTAATGAAAGGCAGAAATGTATTGGGAATCTAGTTATCATTTCAGAGGGAGTCTGACACTTTAAACAGGAGTTTATGAGAGCCCAGGAATTTCCTGACTTCCCCATACCACACACACTTATTGAATACTAGCCATAGTTTAGCCACTGTATGATTTGTAGTTGTTGTTCAGTTGCTGAGTCTTGTCCAGTTTATTGCAACCCCATGGACTGTAGTCCACTGGGCTCCTCTGTTCATGCAATTTTCTGGACAAAAATACTGGAGTGGGTTGCCATTTCTGTCATCCTGTCTTCATCATCACCACAGCCCCAGCACCCAGGCCCAGTATATTTTCAACGGAAACTTCCACTTAATTAATTGTTTACTATGTACTGGACACCTTCCTAAGTACTTTATGGGCATTATTCAATTTAATCTCCACCATAACTGTCCTTTTGCCGATGAGGATAACTGAGGTTCTAAGGAGAGTTTTAAGTAGTTTAATTAGAAACTTTGATATGTAAGTGAAAATTAGCATTTTTAAACCAAGATCTGCCCATTTATCCACTACCTTATACACCTTTGAAATGAGTAAACAGTGCAAGACTCAGTGGGCTGTATTCTTTATATTCAACTGCCTGGAATCTTCTGGACTGAAATCTGTAGGTGGCAGGACACTGAGCTTAAATCACTTCTTTTGCTTTTTTCCCCAGAAAGCAGAGAGAGGATGGCTTCATGGCATACTGTCTTGCTTTCAGACGGAAGTAAGGACTGAGGACATCCTGCTAACTGGACATTCTTACTCCATCTGTTTATTTCAACAGAATTTTGTGGCCTTGTCCAAAGAGATGTTATAGGTGAAGAAACTGAGGTCCAGAGAGGGGAAGAGTCTTGCCCAGGAGCAGAGCTGTTGTCCCAGGAGTCTAGCAACTTTGGTCGCTCTGAGTGTGACCATATGTACATCTGAGACTGTCTCAGCGCTTTCTATTCTTGCATTGGTTTTTTTGTCTATTCCTTTGCCAAAATTACCTTTTCTTACTTACTGTTGCTCAGTAATGTTTCAGTATCCAGTGAGCAAGTCTGTTATCAGACTTTTGCATTTCCACATAAATCTTAGGATCAGATGATCTGTTTCCATTTTCACAAAAATGCACAAACAAGAACTGCTGTGGTTTTCATTCATATTGCATGGAATCCATAGACCAGTTTGGGGAGAATTGACATATTTACAGCACTGAATCTTCAAAACCGTGAACATGGTATGTCCCTTATTTTCTATGGACTTGAAAATTTTCTTCAAATCACATTAAAAACTTTTCTAAATACAGGTCTTGCCTTTTTCTCTGCTTATTTCTAAATATTTTATTTGGATGTTAGTGTAAATCATACCTTAATTTTTTTTTCCTTTGCTAAAGGTTTATTTTTCGTGTTATGAAATACAAGAAATATTTTCAGACCAACCTTCTTTCTTCCAACTAATTGTTGATGGTAGAAATGTGTCTGAAGATTCTTCTGGATTATTTCTGCACACAGTCAAAACATCGGTGAATGAGATGTTTTCCCTATTTCTTTACCTCTCTTTTTCCAGTGTGATGTTGAATAGAGGTGGTGATTCAAGCCTCTTTGTCTTGTCCTTGATCTCAGCAGGAAGCATTCAGCATTTCACCATCAAGTATGATGAGCGCTAGAGTTATTTATAAATACCACTTATCAGATTCAGGAAGTCTCTATCTTGTCCTAGTTTACAGGGAGTTTTATCATAAACAGATGTTGAATTTCATAAAATTATTTTTCTTAATCTATTGATATGATTTTCCCCTTTGTTCTGTTAATGTGATGAATTGGATTCTTACATTATTAAGCTCATTTGCTTGTGACGTACTGTTATCATTTTTATTCATTACTGGCTTCATTTTGCTCATATTTTGTTGAGGATTTTTATATCTATGCTCACAGCAAGGATTCTCTCTAGTTTTGCTCTTTTATAATGCCTTTGCCAGATGTTTATGTCATGGTTTAATGAGTCTCATAAAGTGAATCGGGACATGCCATAATTTTTGTTCTTGGGAATAATTTGTGTAAGACTGATATTATTTCTGTGTTAAGCTTGTTTAAGATTGGTTATTTGTTCTTTAAACATGTGGATATTTTCCTTTAGTACTTTGACAATATTCCAGAGTCTTTTGGTTTTCTATATTTTCATTAAGAAATTAAAATTCCATCTTATGTCTTCTCCTTTGATAATAATATTTTCTCTCTCTATCTGCTTTTAAGATTTTTCACAGCACTTTACTCTTATATCTGTGCTTGATGTCTTTCTTCAGTTGAAAATTCTTGGCTGTTATTTCTTCTGCCCAATTCTCTCTCTTCTCTCCTGTGACTCTTAATTGCTTATCTGTCAGTCCTTCTTGTTGCTTCCCCATGTATCTCTTACCCTCTCATCTTTCTTTCCTATCCTTTTGTCTCGAAGTTTCAAACTAGGTATTTTCTTCGGCCCTATCATTTAGTTCACTAATTGTCTCTTCAAGCTGTGTTTAAGCTGCTGTTAGACCCACTTATTGAATTCTTAATTTTAGTTATTTTTAAGTGACAGAATTTCAATGTGTTCTTTTTATTTTGTTTCTAATTCTCAGAGTAACTTTTCAATTTTATCTTTCAACTTTTTGAACAGATTAAGCATAGTATTTTTTAAAATTCCACTTCTGATAACACCTTTTTTTTTTTTTTCAGCGCTTGTGAATTTGTTTCTATAGCATGGTGGGATTTTTAACTTGGAATCCATTCATATTGCCTTATATTTTCATATACCTGGTTAGTTTTGATTGAGTGCCAGACATCAAAGATGGAAACTTAAAGAAATAACTGGAGGATGTCCTCTTCCTGTAGTGAGAGTTTCTCTGTCCTCTGGCAGGCCCTGGGGCACCTATGGTCTGTTGTACCTGTAACCCAGTTCTGGGGACTGAGAGGGCTCTGTCCCCATGAGGGCTGGTCTGCTTGTCATTCATCTTTCCTCTTAGGGTAGAGCACTTTGGGGATGAGACTCCAATTTTACTGTCTCTGGTTCCACAAAGTGTCCAGAGAGATGCTGAGCGTTTCAGCCTCTTAACTAATGCTTCCAGAAGGGGCAAGCATTCTTAGAGGAAACTCATCCCACAGTGCTGGGATTACCTCTCAGAGTTTCTCTCTTCTCTGAAATCTTGGCTCCGTTCTTCACTGCTTGCTAATCCTCTGTAACTTCAGGCAGAATTTTTAAAATATTTTTCCAGCTTTTCTTGTTCTCAGCAGGCAGATTAGTCCAAATTACCTAGTCTAACATTATTTCAGTGGCTTTTAAATGTGGTGCTTTTATTCGCATGATATTTGTTGTGGATTAAATTGTGTCCTGCCAAAAAATATGTTGCAGTCCTAACCCCTAGTTTCTCAGAATGTGACCTTATTTGGAAACGTTGTTGTTTAGTCACTCAATCGTGTCCAATTCTTTTGTGACCGCCTAGACCATAGCCTGCCAGGCTCCTCTGTCCATGGTGTTTCCCAGGCAGAAATACTGGAGTGGGTTGCCATTTCTCCTCCAGGGGATCTTCCCAGTGGTCGAACCCACACCTCCTGCTTGGCAGTCAGATTCTTTACCTCTGAGCCACCTGGGAAACCCTTATTTGGTAATAGGGTCACTGCAAATATAATTAGTTAAAATGAAGTCATACTGGAATAGTGTGGGCCTTGAAGACAGTGTGACTTGTATCCTTATAAGAAGAGGAGAAGAACCACAGAGACAGAGACGCACAGGAAGAAAATGGCCGTGTGATGGATGGGGGCAGAGATTGAGTGATTCACCTTCACGCCAAGAAAAGCCAAGGATTACCAGCAAACCCCCAGAAGTAGCAAAGAATCCTGCCTGCAGGTTTCAGAGGGCACATGGCTCTGCCACCACCTTGAATTCAGACTCCAAAACTGTGAGACAGTACATTTCTGTTGTGATAAGCCACCCAGGTTGCGGTACTTTGATAGCCCTAAGGAAACTTAATACAGCACCTTACGGTATACAGAGTACTTTCCCATAAATATCTTGTTTGTTCCGACAGGATAGCGGAGGGACAGGTGACGCTGAACGAGGTCACAGTCAGAGAGGCTGAGGCCCAGAGAGGAAGCATCAACATTCTGGGTGCCACAAGCCACAGGCGAAGTCTGAATGTACCTGGGCTTCCTGCTTCTTTCTGTCCCACTGGAGATGCCATAATTCTCCAGCTTCATCACATCTTTCCAGGGTCCTGGGTATGGAGAGGTTCCCACGTGACCATGTGCCAATGCCCATTTCCTTGTGTGAAAAGAACAGGCACTTAACTTGACTGGACAGCACACACATTTATTTGTCCATTCATTTGTTCAGTTCAGTTCAGTCACTCAGTCGTGTCCAACTCTTTATGACCCCATGAACCGCAGCACACCAGGCCTCCCTATCCATCACCAATGCCCGGAGTCCACCCAAACCCATGTCCATTGAGTCGGTGATGCCATCCAACTATCTCTTCCTCTGTCGTCCCCTTCTCCTCCTGCCTTCAGTCTTTCCCAACATCAAGGTCTTTTCAAATTAGCCAGCTCTTCGCATCAGGTGGCCAAAGTATTGGAGTTTCAGCTTCAACATCAGTCCTTCCAATGAACACCCAGGACTGATCTCCTTTAGGATGGACTGGTTGGATCTCCTTGCAGTCCAAGGGACTCTCAAGAGTCTTCTCCAACACCACAGTTCAAAAGCATCAATTCTTCTGCACTCAGCTTTCTTCACAGTCCAACCCTCACATCCATACATGACCACTGGAAAAACCATAGCCTTGACTAGATGGACCTTAGTCGGCAAAGTAATGTCTCTGCTTTTTAATATGCTGTCTAGGTTGGTCATAACTTTCCTTCGAAGGAGCAAGCATCTTTTAATTTTATGGCTGCAGTCACCATCTGCAGTGAATTTGGAGCCCCCTAAAACAAAGTCAGCCACTGTTTCCACTGTTTCCCCATCTATTTCCCATGAAGTGATGGGACCGGATGCCATGATCTTCGTTTTCTGAATGTTGAGCTTTAAGCCAACTTTTTCACTCTCCACTTTCACTTTCATTTNCTAGGTTGGTCATAACTTTCCTTCGAAGGAGCAAGCATCTTTTAATTTTATGGCTGCAGTCACCATCTGCAGTGAATTTGGAGCCCCCTAAAATAAAGTCAGCCACTGTTTCCACTGTTTCCCCATCTATTTCCCATGAAGTGATGGGACCGGATGCCATGATCTTCGTTTTCTGAATGTTGAGCTTTAAGCCAACTTTTTCACTCTCCACTTTCACTTTCATTTGTTCAGCATGCACTTAACCAAGTTATCACCTGGTCCTATTGAGTGAATAGTAGAGACATACAGCACAGGGAAAGACAAATTGGAGACGGACAGGACAAGCACTCAGTCCCTTTCCTGAGGAGCTCACAGTCCAATGGCAGAGAAGTTTCACACTTAGACTGTTGTAGTTTTTCTGATAGAATTTCGCAGGATGTGAATTGTCTTACAGGTATAAAATGAATTTACCACTGCCTTATATCAAATGAAACAGAAGAAAGTATTTATATAGCCTATTTAATATTTATGATACATCTTTTGCCCTAAAGTGTTAGACACTCTTATTGTAGTTATTTAGAAAATTATATGCTGATAAATTGTCCTAAATTATATCCCAATATAGCTGAATAAGTTTAGACCTTATTAGGTAGATTTGAAAATGTAGCCTGATAGCAAATGCCAGACCACAGTGTACTAGATACAGTTTTACTGTTAAATGTTTGTCTTTGGTACACCCTGTAACTCAGCCCTCAGAGTTTTATGTAGAACTTTGAAAGACACTTAAAGGAAGCATCAGGAAGTTCCTGTCCTCAGCCAGAGACAAACTGTAAGCGATGAAACCTTCATTCTTCCATTCATTCATCCTTATTAGTACGAGTGTCGAGGCACTGGGGATATGGTGTTGAATACAACATGAACGAACCAAGTATAACATTGACAGCAGAAATTCCAGAGAAGAGCTGGATGAGCCAAGAGCCCCAAAGGCATAGTTGGAATTAGAACAGAGGAGTGTGAGTTGGAGTTTTTAGAGAAGAATTTCAGAAAGTTTTTCGGAACTGGCCTTTTTAGTATGAAAGAGGAGGAGCTAGAGGAAGGCCTGGGAGTCTTCCCAGGTGAGGGGAGATGGGAGCAGAGGTGGGGCAGGGAAGACACCAGAAGCTCCAGAAGAGGCCTGTGCTCTATAGACTCACTTACATGCATGCTTGCTTTGTGGAATAAGAGAACAACCCTCAGGGCCCGGGGGTTCAGTACAGCCTCTTGCCTCTAACAAACTAACTTTGTGCAGGTCACTTCATTCCCCTGTGCATTTATTAAGAAACCCAAAAGTCCACCGGGTATGGACTACATTCCTCCATGTCTGGTTTGTTAGACCCCCTTCCGTCCCTGCCAACTTGCCCCTGCCACTTGCCTTGTCAGGCTTTGGAAGGCCCTGTCTGATTGGGCCATCTGGGTCCTTGTGGTCCTCCCTCCCCTCCTCCACGTGCTTGCTCTTCTCTCAGCTCCCTGCCCCTGTTCCAGATTGGCTCAGTACCTTCAGGGACACATGGGGAACATTCCAAGCCTTCTGGCATTTGATGTACTTCTTGGAGCCCTCCAGCATGTAAACATGGTCCATCTTTCTGTAGGAATGTCATCTGGGTTCACATTTCTAGAAGACTACATTCCCTGCCCTTCTAGTCAAATGCTGTTTCCTTATCAGTCGATCCTCTTAATAGTTTCCCTGTCACACGTTCTCTTGATTTGATGTGGTCACAGACCGGGTAGAGCAAAGCTTGCATTGCCTTATGATGACACTAAGGGTGTTCTTTCATTGTGATCCAGTTGTGGTTTTTTTTGTCTTTTTGCATCTCATTGATAGAATCTTAAATAAAGGACAGTGCCTAGAGCTTGGAAACGGTTCAGTTCATTCACCCAACATACTTAGCTGGTTAGAATCATGAAGAAAACACTGTTACCTTCCCCCAAGGAGCTCCCAACTCTAGAAGGGGATTGAGCCCTAAAGAATGACGAGAATGGAACAATAGTAGAGCATCTTCTATTATAGTAGGATTTGTGTCAGTGGAAATGTTCATTATTAAAAGGAGTATATGTAATATAAACAGTAGATTGTAACATTAGTGGCTTTTCAGGTGGCCCTAAGATCCCTCTTGGGTTGAGTGGATCAGATACAGTTCTTCCTGCTTCCCTCCCTCTGCATCTCCCTTTTTCCTTTCTCTCTCCCACTTTGCCCCTACCCTCCCCTTTCCTTCTCCCCTTTCCGCCTCCCCGTCCCCCTCCTCCTCCCTTCTTCCCCCCAGAGCAGCTCCTCTCAGCTTTTAGTGTTTTAGATTAGGGGTCCTTGTAAAAGTTACGATTTTTCACTGAATAGCTATTGATACTTGAAAGTTTGAAAACTGCGCTTCTTTCTATAAGTCACTTCACCATGGACTCCTGGACTCTTGGGAAAGTACACACTTATGGCTCTTGGGAGCAGAGGATCCTTGAACCTCAGCTACTCCAAGATAAGACCTCTCACCTTAGGACATGCCAAACAGTACCCTCAGTATAGAATTTAAAGCTTTTCCCTTTTCTGGGAAAACAGCATTGGAATTTTGCCTCATGTTGATAATTAACACAGCATGACGGGGCAGATTCTCTGAATATATTTTCACCTCCATCTTTATTTTAAAAAGTGAAGTGTGAAGTAGAAACTGGAATAGGAAATAGATGGGACAGGTGTTGAGGACCTCTTCCAGGGAGGGTTGTTTAATGACTGTAGGTATTTTTCTAATTCAAAACCAGGTCCTGGAGAAGTTGAGGAATTGCTGGGTGGCTACAGTTTCAGGAGCTGGAGAGTGAGTTAGTAGCTAGGAAGGAGGAGCCTGCAGCTAGAGAGGGATCAGCAAAGATGGAATAGGAGGAGGGCCAGAGCTCTGCTTCCTCACGCTGATGGGGTCTCCATCACTATCTGCCCCAGGTCCCTTCCTGGGTTCCGGAGCTGGGTTTGTCTGGGCCCCAGAGGTGAGCAAGAAGGAAGCTGGGTTTGCAGTGCCTTCTGCTTGGTGAGGAAGCCAAGGAAGATGCCCACAGTGTGGTTGGGGAGGGAGGCTGGTGGAGTGATCAGGGGGCCAGGGAGCTAAGTTAAGAGGATGGAGAGTCACGGAAGCCCTGTGGGTGCCACCGTCTCTGTTGGGGGCTGTATTGGTTTCCTGGGGCTGCTGTAACAAATAACCACACAATTATGGCTTGAACACACACATGTGTTCTCCTACAATTTCTGAAGGTCAGAAATCAGTTTCACTGGGGTAAAGTCACGGTCTTGGCAGGGTGGGTTCCTTCTGGAGGTTCTGGGGGAGAATTGGCTTCCTTACCTTTTCTGGCTTCTACAGGCGCCTGCGTTCTTTGTCTTATGACTCCTTCCTCATAACCTCTCACTTTCATCTCACACCTCCTACTTCCTACTTGGCCTTCTTGGCATCTTCCAACAGCCCTGGGATGGGATTACACGTAGGGCCCATCTGGATAATCTAGGCTCTTCCCACTCCAGACCCTAACTTAATCAAATTGACATGTTCCCTTTGCCGTGGATGGTAACGTTCACAGGTCCAGGGATGGGTATGTGGCTCCCTTTGGGGAGGAGCATTTCTCGGCCCTCCATAGGGCAGAGGGTTTTAGCTAAAGAGTGAGGAACAATTTCTGGAATTCATGATCTGTGCTTGAGCTCTTTGAAGAAGTGCCACAGTATCCTGTGTTGGGGGCCAGACTGGCCTAGCTGCCAGAATTGAGCTCCATCCACCGTCCTTCCAGCCATTGGAATGTTCCCGAGCATGCACAGGTCTTGGCGAGGCTGAGGACCACGGGGGCAGCTGTCTCCAGAGACGACTCATCTGGTGCTGGAGCTGCTTAAGGAGGGAGAAGCTGCTTCTCCTTTTAATTGGCAGCTTGCCTTGCTCCATAGCCCTGCTCCATCTCAGAGCTACTGTGTTACCCAGGCTGTGGCGTATCTGCCCTGCAGGGTAACATCAGAGGTGGGGGTCAGAGCAGCCCTGGCAGGAAGGGTGGGTGTCCCCAGCTCTTCTGGTCCGTGGGTGGTGAAGGGCCAGGCCCTGGTGGCCATCTCGGTTTGGAAACGTCTTTGGGAGTGACATTTTCCAAACAGTGACCTTTCATGGGGGAAAAACAGCATCTGGTTTAAGATCCCACATTGTCTTGGACCCCAGGACTGCAGGGCTTTTGGTAACCTGAGGGGATTTACTGAGGGTACGTTGCACTTGCTGTGTGGAATGGAGCAGATGTTTGGGCTTGAGTGCTCGCTTGGGTTGAAGAGGACCTAGTCCTTCAGGGTCTTCTGGTCTGTCTCCACCCCCAGCCCTCCTGACCTCCCTGGGCCTTCTGTACTTCCTCAGCCCTGTGGGCCTGGGTCCAACCTGTCCTGAGTCCTCTCCTCCACCCATGGCTTTTGATCAGTGCCCATTGGGCCTCTTTGAGCCAAGGAGCCAGAGCCCTCCCACCCAGACAAAGAGAGGGGTGAGAAAGTGGAGGGGCAAGGACCATCCTCCCTGCCTGTGCCTCATACACTTGTCTCAGGACTTTGTTATCTGTTGTGTCATTTTTTCTCACAGCATCTTCTGGATGTGGCCAGCACAGGACCACGTTTTTTTGTTTTGTTTTTTTTTTCCCCAGATAACAAGGCTTAACTTCTGGTCAGCTAAATGCCTTGCCTGAGACAAAGGCTCTGGAGACTGGCTGCAGTCCAGGATTCTTTCCATCACTCCCATGCCCAGGGTGGCACCCTGTCTGTGCCAGGCTGACCGTCACACCAGGGGACCCTTTCACACTGTCTTCTCCACAGTCAAGGCAGAGGATGTGCGGGACCAGAGTCTGCTCGGCAAGCATGTATGAGCAGTCTGTCCTGCTCAGTACCCTCCAGTTCAGAGATACTGTGACAGGTATTGGATATGTACCTTTCTCCTCCACTGGTTTAGGAGTTTCTCAAGGACAGAAACATTCTCTTATTTAACTATTTTTGATCTCTCAGTGTCTAATCAATACGTGGTACATAGCTGGTATGAGAAGGCACTCCCAACCACCACCACTTAGACACACACACACACACACCTGCACACACATGGAGCGTTTGTAGGTTTCGTGCTGTTGTAGACTTAGAACTTTCTGAGGCCTGTGCAGTCTCACGATGGTAAGGGGATATACCCCTCTACAAGAATAGTCATTTCAGCCTCTGGTCATCCCAGGACATCCTGTGTCTTTCCTCCGTGCCCTCTTGTCTCGGGCCTTTCCTCTGGAGAATTTAGATGTGCTTGAGGACTTTTCCCCAGGTGGCAGAGAAGGCAGGCCTCTGCCTGGGGGAGCAGAGGCAGCCGGGGGCCCGTGAGGAGGAGCCTGAGAGCGGCCATCTCTAGCAGCCCCTGGAAGTTACTGAGTTTGGCTCTTGAACGTTGTCCTCAGGCTGAGGGCTTGCAGTGGTGGCAGCATGAAGGCCCGGGTCTGTCCCCAGGCTGGGCCGTGGTGGTGCGGGAAGCAGTATCCTGAGGCTCCTAAAGCAGGGGCAGTGGTGGCCAGTCGGATCCCCAGAGCGAAAGTGGATCTCAGGATGAGCATTAGCCCATGGGGAGGTTCTCCCTCCTCTGCCCAGCCTGGGAGGATTGGGGTGTTATTTTATTAAAGGAGCTAGCAGGCTTCCTTACATTCAGTGTCAGATAAATCTTCCCTAAATACATCGCTCCTGTTTTTCCTTGCAAATGTGGCCATGATTAGTTATGGGTTAAATCAGTCCTTCTGGACTAGCGTGGGCAGCTTATCTCCTTATTACCTAGTATTTATGGGAAATGGTCTGCCAGGTTCCAGACAAGTAATTGGCAAGTGAGTCTTGTGAACAGGACCAGCTCACTAGCTGGGGCCTTGCCACCTCCTGGCCTGAAGCACTGAAGTCTGTGTGTGTGTTTCTGCATCAGGGCCATCTTCAAGGATGGAGCCCAGCCTAGGCTCAGAGCCCACTGGCCTGGCAGCACTGTTATAGTGTGTGGGTATTTGACAAGCCAGGGCAGTGTGACCCTCATGGACAGTGAAGTGTGAGTTCACCAGGCATCCTTGCTTCCCTGTGTTACCTTATCTCACCTCACATCGCAGCAACCCAGTGCGAGCCAATCAGGCCGCCGAGGGGCTGCACTGGAGAAAAGATGGCTCTAAAAGAGTGGGTTGGGAGAGACCTGTCGTCATCAGACTTTGCAGAGATCCCAGGGGGAGGGATGATGGCATGGGCCAGGGTGATGTCCCAGGGGGAGGGATGATGGCATGGGCCAGGGTGATGTCCCAGGGGGAGGGGTGATGGTGTGGGCCAGGGCGATGACTCCATAGATGGGGAGAGAGCCCTTGCCTAGTGGCTGACTGACTGTGAGGGACGCAGGAGGAAAGCTGAGCTTGGCGTCCACTTCTCTGATGTTATTGAAGTGACATGGAAGCGATCCCTTGAAGGAAAGAGCCCTGAGCTCTTTTGTGGGGGAACCTTAAAGATAAGGTGAAGACTTCAGGGGAGGCTGCCAGCCCAACTGATAGTTCAAGTGGATTCTTAAAATATCCCATCTTGGCAGAGTGGAACTCTGTGTAGGAAGAATCACATGGTACTTCTTATTCCATGTGCAGTCCCAAAAATGTGGTGTTTATTTAGAAATATGTGGTTTATGCTTTTTTATCTAGAAAGGTTTCTTGGGATCATTTGTTACTATTTTTCCATTTGTAAAGTTTCATACCCTAGAAAATTCTTGGTTAAGGAACAAATAACCAAAACCCTTCTTACAAAGTCAAGCTTTTATGGGAATTCAGATTGTACAGTTGAAAACTCTGGGCTGTCAGCAGTGATTAGAATGTGCATATTTCCATCTGAATTATTAAACTGGTAGCTAGTTGATACCAACAAGTCTTCTAAGTGTTCCTTGATTTTCTCGGTTTTTTAAAAACGAAGCAACACACTTACAAACCAATTCAAAATCCAAACAGTGTTAAATCACTCACTCAGGCTGTCAGAAAAGTATGACCGTAGGAAAGAAACAACATAAACACGTGATCTGATAGAATTTTCAAAATTAACATGAAAACATCTGTCCATATCTGTGAGAAAGGATGCCTGTTTAATCAGAGTGTTGTATGAATAAACTCTCGTAGTTCACACTCTTATTAAAAGGGAAGAGTTTCTGTGTTTAAAAACCAGGGACGAGAACAAGCCTCTTGCCATATAGTCCAGGGTGAGATTTTTTTTGCCTTAAAATCCTTGAGGTAAGAATTTTCCAAGTTCATTTGGTTTCAAATGAAAGCTGTTTCCATGCTGTGGCCTAAAGAGAGAGAAGGAGCACTGTGTGTCCTGTTTATATGAGGAAAATAAATATTGCTAGTTGCTCTCTTGTCCCTTTTGGTTGCCGTCACAGGATTGGAAAGCTTGTTTATCCATGTGAAAAAGGAATTCAAAAGGGTTATGAAGTCCAGAGTTGACATTTGAGAGGCTGAAAAACAGAGAGGAAGGACCCAATGCCAGCGACTTGTCCTTGTCCTTGGAGACCCCCAGGGCTATGACCGCCAGCTTCTCCAACAAGGCTACCCTGATGGGCAGCGTGTCAGATGTCCCAAGGCTCTCACTGATCCTCCTGCCTCCACAATCGCAAAATAACGACAAAAGTAAATATTTGGGGCCAGGTTTATTTTGGTCAGACCAGTTCCAGTCTGGTTTCTAAAATTAGGAATTCTGCGGGATGCACGTGGTTTGGGCATCCGGCCAGAGAACTCGGTCTCAGGGATGTGCTGTGCTCTTATTTGTTGTTGCTTGCTTGGAAATGCACAACCGAACCCTCTCTCATGTCTGTCCATCTGTGCAGACCCACTGTCCATGCTAAGAATGCTCTGTCCAGCTCATGTGGTTAGGCACCCACCCCCTGCCCTGGCTGGCAGGATTCCCACTTACATGAGGCTCAGACCCCGCTGTCTGTCCCTCACAGACTGCCAGCCAAGCCTTCTAAGAGCTCAGCTCTCATCCTGTCCTTCTCCTTCTTCAGAACATTCTCTTAATCCCCGCTTCCACTGCCTTCAGGGTAAAGCCCTCCCGGCTCTGGTCCCACCTCTGGTACCTCCTCTTGGTACCAGCCAAACTGGCCTCCTCATTGCCCCTCAAGCACGCTGGCTGCTTGCTTGCCTTTGTAACTTTCCATTTCCCCCATATAAGCCTTCTGTCCATCCTTCCGGACTCAGCTACAGACCCACCTCCCCAGGTGGACTGCCCTGCCCAGGGGAAGTCTTGGCCAGTCACCAAGCACATTTGCCAGCATCATCTGGCATGGTTTCTTCCCCTCAAAGCCCAGAGCAAAGGAGGCACTCGGGAAACATCTCTGTTCAGCCTTGGCTTGTAGTGTCGCCTCCTGGAAGCTTTCCTTACCCTGGACGAGGCTGCCCTCCCCACAGTGGCTCCTGGGATTGTCTTTCTCCTCCTCTCAGACTCGTGGAGCTCTCTCTAGAATGTAGCAAAGGCTGCTGTCACCATAAACCTCTGACTGGGGCTGGGGTGGAGTGGCTGGGGCCTGCATTCCCAGGGCCCTCTTTGTCTTCATTTGCCCTCTTGGGTCAAATAGGAATAAGCAAGGCCAGCTTCATAGGCACGCAGCCTGTGTCCCAGAAAGGGCCCACACCTGGTTAAATGCTCTGCTTGAACTTCTTACTTTTTTGAACAAGGGGCCCTGCATTTGCATTTTGCACCAGGTCTTGCACAGTATGTATCTGGTCCTGGGCACAGGACAGGTGTTAACACGCAGGTCGAGGTGGGGCCACAGTCCAGGAGGAATGCTGGCTGAGGTCTGCATGGAAGCCAGTGGAGGGCCAGGAGACTGGAGGAGATACTCAGCTCTTTGCTTGGAGGAGTGGCAGCTCTGCAAGGCAGGAGTGTTTCGCGGAGCTACTGACTTCACAGGACCTCACTTTGGCCCTAAATAGCCTTATTCAGGTCCTGTCATAAGCCTGTCACTTTTATAGTCCTGTTCCAACAACTTTCACATCTCAATCAGAGGAAAAGCCGAGTCCTTCCAGTGGCTTGCAGGCCCCCTGACCTGGTCCTTCCATCATTGACCTTCTCCCCTATCGCTGTCTCCTTAATTCTGTTTCAGCCACTCTGACCCCCTTGCTGTTCTTGAACATGTCAAGAATGCCCCCACCTCAGGCCATTTGCACCTGCTGTGCTCTGAGCCCAGAAGGTTCACCTTCACCTCCTTCAGGCCTTTGCTCATAGTCACTTAATCAGTATAGTCTTCCCCAAATATCCTATTTAAAATAAAACACACACACGCACACACACCACTCTTTAGTACTTATCACCAACTTACTTACTCTGTATTTTACACGTTTATTGGTTTATAGTCTGTCTCTTCCCCTGGAAGGTAAGTTCAGTGAGGGCAGGGATTTTTGTAAGCTTTGTTCGCTGCTCTCTTCCTGGAACACTACCTGACGCATAGCAGGCGCTCAGTAGACATGTGCTGGGCGGATTCACTGCCCTTGGTGACTGACAGTCCTACTTGACCCCGGAAGGATGACCAGCAATAGCTGGGGAGAGGTGTGTGAGGCCACAGGAAGTCAGAGAGGTGATGGCAGGCTGGCTAGCAAAAAGGAAGTTAAAATGTACCACACAAATAAGTAGAGATAAAGCTTAGAAAAGCCAGTGAGCAGAGCAGCAGGAGCTAGGAAGAGACCCTCGTTGAAGCTATTAAGGAATTAATCTTTGTTGTCATTTGTTAATAGAGAGATAGATGCCCTTTGACACTGTAAATAAGAAACAGCCACTGACTGTCACCACCACATGGGCCTGCATCTTCTCAGCAGCTACAGAACTGGCATCTCCGTGGGAGTCCGTGCAGCCGTGTCACTGCCTGGGTTCCCTGAGACACCGACCCACAACTTACATCTCGGCCCTCACTTAGGAACTACCCACTTCAGTGCCTTTGGAGAGCCCTCCAGCTCCTAAAACCAGATCATCACGGGAGATCCCTCAGTGATGTCCCTGGGCAGGTGAAGGCCTAGGTATGTCAGTGGAACTGACTTAGAAATGTCAGTTCCTGTCGTCAGATGCAGAGGCCTGACGTGCGAGTGTGGGAAGGACCTCTGATCGAGGGAAACCCTCTTGTCAGAATAACCAGACATCCCGATCTTGCCTCATAGAGAACAGAGACTCTGGCAACAAATGACATATGTACAGAGTTGATCATTAGCAAAACTGAGGTCAGGATTGAAAACTGACTGACTGGCGGACTTGAGCTTTATTGTCTAATTTTTTGGCCTTGGAAATGTCTGTGCTGTGAGGGGGATAATTGAGGACTCTTGAGGCATTATTTGAGGTGATTATCCCTTTTCTTGGGCTTCCCTGATAGGTCAGTTGTTAAAGAATCTGTCTGCAGTGTAGGAGACCCCAGTTCAATTCCTGGGTCAGGAAGATCCGCTAGAGAAGGGATAGGCTACCCACTCCAATATCCTTGGGCTCCTTGTGGCTCCGCTAGCTGGTAAAGAATCCTCCTGCAATGAGGGAGGCCTAGGTTCAGTCCCTGGGTTGGGAAGTCAGTTCAGTTTAGTCACTCAGTCATGTCCAACTCGTTGCAAGGCCATGGACTGCAGCACGCCAGGCCTCCCTATCCATCCCCAACACCCGGAGCCTGTTCAAGCTCATGTCCATCGCGTTGGTGATGCCATATAATCATTTCATCCTCTGTTGTCCCCTTCTCCTCCTGCCCTCAGTCTTTCCTAGCATCAGGATCTTTTCCAGCAAGTCAGTTCTTCACATCATGTGGCTAAACAATTGGAGTTTCAGCTTCAGCATCAGTCCTTCCAATGAATATTCAGGACTGATTTCCTTTAGGATTGACTGGTTGGATCTCCTTGCAGTCCAAGGGACTCTCAAGAGTCTTCTCCAACACCACAGTTCAAAAGCATCAATTCTTCAGTACTCAGCTTTCTTTATAGTCCAACTCTCACATCCATTCATGACTACTGGAAAAACCATAGCTTTGACTAAACAGGCCTTTGTTGGTAAAGTAGTCTCTCTGCTTTTTAATATGTTGTCTAGGTTGGTCATAGCTTTTCTTCCAAGGAGCAAGCGTCTTTTAATTTCATGGCTGCAGTCACCACCTGCAATGATTTTGGAGCCCCCAAAAATAAAGTCTACCACTGTTTCCATTGTTTCCCCATCTGTTTGCCGTGAAGTGATGGGACTGGATGCCATGATATTAGTTTTCTGAATGTTGAGTTTTAAGCCAACTTTTTCGCTCTCCTCTTTCACTTTCATCAAGAGGCTCTTTAGTTCTTCTTCACTTTCTGCCATAAGGGTGGTGTCATCTGCATATCTGAGGTTATTGATATTTCTCCCGGCAGTCTTGATTCCAGCTTGTGCTTCATCCAGTCTGGCATTTTGCATGATGTACTCTGCATATAAGTCAAATAAGCAGGGTGACAACATACAGCCTTGATGTACTCCTTTCCCAGTTTTCAACCAGTCTGTTGTTCCATGTCTGGTTCTAACTGTTGCTTCTTAACCTGCATACAGATTTCTCAAGAGGCAGGTCAAGTGGTCTGGTATTCCCAACTCTTTCAGAATTTTCCACAGTTTATTGTGATCCACACAGTCAAAGGCTTTGGCATAGTCAACAAAGCAAAAATAGATGTTTTTCTGACCCTCTTGCTGTTTTTGATGATCCAGCAGATGTTGGCAGTTTGATTTCTGGTTCCTCTACCTTTTCTAAATCCAGCTTGAACATCTGGTAGTTCATGGTTCACATACTGCTGAAGCCTGACTTGGAGAATTTTGAGCATTACTTTACTAGCGTGTGAGATGAGTGCAATTGTACGGTAGTTTGAACGTTCTTTGGCATTGCCTTTCTTTGGGATTGGGATGAAGACTGACCATGTCCAGTCCTGTGGCCACTGCAGTTTTCCAAATTTGCTGGCATACTGAGTGAAGCACTTTCACAGCTTCATCTTTTAGGATTTGAAATAGCTCACCTGGAATTCCATCACCTTATCTAAGATGGCGGAGGAATAGGACAGGGAGACCACTTTATCCCCCACAAATTCATCAACAGGTCATTTGAATGCTGAGCCGCTTCCACAAAACAACTTCTGAACACTGCCGGAGGATACCAGGTACCCAGAAAGGCAGCCCACTCTCTTTGGAAGGAGGTAGGACAAAGTATAAAAGACAAAAGAGTTAGGGACGGAGACCTGTCCAGGGAAGGGAGTCATGAAGGAGAAGAAGTTTTCACACAGTAGGAAACCCTCTCTCAGGTCGGTCTTTAGGGAGTTTTGGAATCTAACTGGGAGAGGAAAAAAATCCCATGGAAGACATGCCTAACTGCAACTGCAGAAAACAGAACTTTCCCACGAAAAGCCCTGACCTAACAGCCTATGCGCAGCCCGGGCCCTCTCACAGAACCAAGGACTGAGTGAATTCCAAAGGAGAGCCAGCTTGCGGCCGTGAACCGGCCCCTCCCTGCCCAGAGGCAGAGAGGCAGGCTTGAAGGCCAGGGGCTGCTACAATCTCAGCCCCAGAGACAGCATCTTCCACCAAACTGTGAGCAGGCTCCCAGCTGCCAACCCTGTGTCCCTGAGATCCTGGATGGTTGACACCTACCGTAGGATCGCAGCCTGAGATCATCTCTCCAGAGGAGACACATGGCACACCTGAGACGGTGCACAGCCAACCTAGCGGCCCGGACTGGGGAGGTGATTAAGATGCATGGTCCACCTGGGATGGTGCGCTCACTAAGCACCTGGTCACCTGAGCTGCTCAGACCTGGGAAGGGCACAAAACACTCGCACAGCCCACAGAGACTGAGCCAGAACCAGGTCTGAGTGTCTCCTGTGAAGGTTTGGGTCAGCAGTGGCCTGCCGCAGGGGCTCGGGGTGCAGCAGACCTGGGTGTGGCATAGGCCCTCTTTGAGGAGGTCACCATTAACCCCACAATAGAACCACCAGGACTTACACAGGACTGGAAACAGACTCTTGGAGGACACAAACAAAACCTTATGTGCACCAGGACCCAGAAGAAGGGAGCAGTGACCCCACAAGAGACTGACCCAGACATGCCCAGGAGTGTCCAGGAGGCTCCGGCGGAGGCGTGGGTTGGCGGTGCCTGCTGCAGGGTTGGCGGCACCAAGCGCAGCAGTGCGTGTGCATGGGACCTTTTCAAGGTGGTTGCTGTTATCTTCATTACTTCCACCACAGTTTGGCCTCAAGTCAAATGAGGCCAAACTCAATGAAACTATGAGCCATGCCATGTAGGGCCACCCAAGACGGAAGGATCATGGTGGAGAGTTCTGACAGAATGTGGTCCACTGGAGAAGGGAATGGCAAACCACTTCAGTATTCCTGCCTTGAGAATCCCATGAACAATATGAAAAGGCAAAAAGATAGGATACTGAAAGATGAACTCCCCAGGTTGGTAGGTGCCCAAAATGCTACTGGAGATCAGTGGAGAAATAACTCCAGAAAGAAGGAAGGATGGAGCCAAAGCAAAAACAATACCTAGTTGTGGATGTGACCGGTGATAGAAGCAAGGCCTGATGCTGTAAAGATTAATATTGCATAGGAACCTGGAATGTTAGGTCCATGAATTGGAAGTGGTCAAACGAGATGGCAAGAGTGAACGTCGACATTCTAGGAATCAGCGAACTAAAATGGACCGGAATGGGTGAATTAACTCAAATGACCATTATATCTACTACTGTGGGCAAGAATCCCTTAGGAGAAATGGAGTAGCCATCATGGTCAACAAAAGGGTCTGAAATGCAGACTTGGATGTAATCTCAAAACGACAGAATGATCTCTGTTCGTTTCCAAGGCAAACCATTCAATATCACGGTAATCCAAGCCTATGCCCCAACCAGTAACACTGAAGAAGCTGAAGTTGAACGGTTCTATGAAGACCTACAAGACCTTTTAGAACTAACACCCAAAAAAGATGTCCTTTTCATTTTAGGGGACTGGAATGCAAAACTAGGAAGTCAAGAAACACCTGGAGTAACAGGCTAATTTAGCCTTGGAATACGGAATGAAGCAAGGCAAAGGCTAATAGAATTTTGCCAAGAGAACGCACTGGTCATAGTAAACGCCCTCTTCCAACAACACAAGAGAAGACTCTACACATGGACATCACCAGATGGTCAACACCGAAATCAGATTGATTATATTCTTTGCAGCCAAAGATAGAGAAGCTCTATACAGTCAGCAAAAACAAGACCAGGAGCTGACTATGGCTCAGATCATGAAATCCTTACTGCCAAATTCAGACTTAAATTGAAGAAAGTAGGGAAAACCACTAGACCATTCAGGTATGACCTAAATCAAATCCCTAACGATTATACAGTAGAAATAAGAAATAGATTTAAGGGACTAGATCTGATAGAGTGCCTGATTACTCTGGTCGGAGGTACAGGAGACAGGGATCAAGACCATCCCCAAGAAAAAGAAATTCAAAAAAGCAAAATGGCTGTCTGAGGAGGCCTTACAAATACCTGTGAAAAGAAGAGAGGACAGGGAGGCCTGGCATGCTGCAGTCCATGGGGTCGCAAAGAGTCGGACACAACTGAGTGACTGAACTGAACAAGCAACAGGGAGGGAACACAGTCTTGCCCATCAACAGAAAATCAGATTAAAGATTTACTGAGCATGGCCCCAACCATCAGAATAAGACCCAGTTTCCCCCTCAGTCAGTCTCTCCCATCAGGAAGCTTCCGTAAGCCTCTTATCCTTCTCCATCAGAGGGCAGACAGACTGAAAGCCACAGTCACAGAAAACTAACCAACCTGATCACATGGACCACAGCCTTGTCTAGCTCAATGAAACTATGAGCCACATCATGTAGGACTACCCACGACAGACAGGTCATGGCGGAACTGCTGCTGCTGCCAAGTCACGCCAGCCATGTCCTACTCTGCGTGACCCCACAGACAGGAGCCCACCAGGCTCCTCTGTCCCTAGGATTCTCCAGGCAAGAACACTGAAATGGGTTGCCATTTCCTTCTCCATCATGGTAGAGAGTTCTGACAAAATGTCGTCCCCTGAAGAAGGGAATGGCAAACCACTTCAGTATTCTTGCCTTGAGAACCCCATGAACAATATAAAAAGGGTTGGGAAGATCCTCTGGAAAAGGGAAAGGCTACCCACTCCAGTGTTCTGGCCTGGAGAATTCCATGGACTGTATAGTCCATGGGGTTTCAAAGAGTCGGACATGACTGAGTGACTTTCACTTTCATCCCTTTTCTCAGTTGTGAACCACTATCTAGTGTGACTGGATAGAGATCAAATGTAGATTTGATTACATTTTAATTGTAGAACCAACATAGAAGAAGCATATTCCAGGTGAACTGGTTTGCTCCTTTGACTAGTAATTTTTCTGGAAGAAGTTTGACCCAATAATAGCAGTTTTTAGTGGAATTTTATCAATGCATTGTGGCTCTTGTCCACAAGAAGAAGCCAATGCATTCATTACCTAGAAGATACTTGCACTGTTAGGCTGTGGTAGTGATGAACCAGGAGTGGACAAGCCTCACCACTGCACTTGGGTCGCTCACAGGCCAGAGGGAAAAAGAGAGAGCCCATGGTATGCTGGTAGTAATAACAGTGGGCAGAAAGGTGTAGGCTTTGCAGTCTAACAAGCTGAGTATAAATTGCATTTCTACCACTTGGTACCTAACTGTGCATTCTTGGGCCAAGCCTAGGTGCCTGGCTTCTAGGCCGTTCAAATGAGGGTAGTGATACCTACGTGAGGGGAAGATTGTGTCAGGCTGAGCATGTAAAGCGCTCACCCAGTACAGGAGGTGTTCCTTCCATCAGTAGGAGCTGTGGCTTCCTCCCAAACCCTGTGGTTAGAAAAAAAAAAACACATGACATGAAATCTACTCCTTAATGAATTTTTAAGTGTACAGTACAGTACTATTAACCGTATGAACGTTGTTGTACATCATGTCTCTGGAACTTTTTCATCTTGCCTGATGATCTCAAGGTACATTCATGTATAGCATATGACAGTATTTTCTTCTTTTTTTAATCACTGAGTAGTATTCCGCTACATACATGCACACACACTGCAGTTTCTTTATCCATTCATCCATTGATGGATGTTTTAGTTTCTTCTGCTGCTGCTGCTAAGTCGCTTCAGTTGTGTCCGACTCTGCAATCCCATAGACAGCAGCCCACCAGGCTCCGCCATCCCTGGGATTCTCCAGGCAAGAACACTGGAGTGGGGCGCCGCTTCCTTCTCTGATGCAGGAAAGTGAAAAGTGAAAGTGAAGTCACTCAGTCGTGTCTGACACTTCAAGACCCCATGGACTGCAGCCCACCAGGCTCCTCCGTCCATGGGATTTTCCAGGCAAGAGTACTGCAGTGGGGTGCCATTGCCTTCTCTACTTCTCAGCTAGTGTGAATGATGCTGCAGTGAACATGAGAGTGCACATATCTCTTTGAGACCCTGTTTTCATTTGGATGAATACCCAGAAGTGAGATTATTGTTATCATATGGTGGTGATACTTTTAATATTAAAAATGTGGGATTTTTCATTTTTGAGGGACCTCCATGTTTTTTTCCACAGCAGCCGCCACATTTTAAATTCCCACCAACAGGGCAGAAACATTCCACTTTTCTCCACACCCTCGCCAGCACTTGTTATTTTGTTCTGATGATAGTCATCCTTACAGGTATGAGGTGATCCCTCATTGTAGTTTTAATTTGCATTTCCCTGGTGATTAGTGATATTGAACATCTTTTCATATACTTGTTGGCTATAGTGTGTATTCTTTAAGAGAAATGTCAGTCTATTAATCTGATTGTTTGGGGTTTCTTGCTGTTGAGTTAGAGTACTTTATGTATTTTGGATATTAACCTCTTACTAAAAATATGATTTGCAGATATCTCCTCCCATTCTGTTGGTTGCCTTTTTATTCTGTTGATTGTTTTCTTTGCTGTGCAGAAGCTTTTTAATTTAATGTTATCTATTTTTGCTTTCATTACCTGTGCTTTTGGTATCATATCTAAAAACATTGCCGAGAGCAGTGTTATGAAGCTTTCCCCTTTGTTTTCTTCTAGTTTTATAATTTTAGGTCTTAACATTTAAAATCTTTAATCCATTTTGAGTTGATTTCTGTCTATGGTATAATATAAAGGTCCGATCATATTGCTTGGTGTGTGGATGTCTAGTTTTCAGAAATACCATTTGTTAAAGAGACTGTACTTTCTCCATTGTGTAGTCTTGGCTGACTCCCATGTTGAAGATCGTTTGACTATGTATGCACGGGTTTATTTCTGGGCTTTCTATTTTGTTCATTTGGTCTGTATATCTGTCTTTATGCCAGTACAACACTTCTGTAATCTCTAATATGTTGTGAAGTCAGGAAATATGAGGCCTCCAGTTTTGTTCTTCTTTCTCAAAATTGTTGTAACTATTTGGCATCCTCTGTGATTCCTTATGAATTCTAGGATTGTTTTTTCTAATATTTCTGCAAAAAATAAAAAAGCCTTTGGGAGTTTGATAGGGATTATTGACACTGTAGATTGCTTTGGGTAGTGTGGACATTTTAACAGTATTGTGTTCTAATCCATGAATACAGGCTATCTTACCTTTTGTTCTGTCTAATTTATTTCACCAGTCTTTCGTAGTTTTCGATGTAGAAGTTTTTTGCCTCCTTGGCTAAGTTTATTCCTAAGTATTTTATTCTTTTTGATGCTATAATAAATCCAATTGTTTTCTTAATTTCCCTTTTGGTTTGTTCATTATAAGTGGATAGAAAAGCAACTGATTTTTATACATTGCTTTTGTGTCCAACAAGTTTGCCAAATTCATTTATTAATTCTAATAGTTCTTTTGTGGAGTCCTTAGAGTTTTCTATTATACTATAAAATCACGTCATCTGTGAGCTAATCTTACTTCTTTCTTTCCTTTTATCTCTTTTTCTTACCCAGTTGCTCCCACTTCCAGTACTATATTGAATAGAAGTGGTCAGAGTGGGCATCTATGCCTGGTCCACATCTTAGAGGAAGAGCTTGTTGTTGTTTACCTTTAGTATGATGTCAACTGTGAGATATTTCATATCACCTTTATTACGTTAAGGTATTTTTCTTTTAATCCTAGTTTTTAAATTATTTTTTATCATGATTCAGTGTTGAATTTTGTCAAATGTCTCTTCTGTATCTGTTGATGATCATGTGATCTTTGTATTTCACTCTGTTATGCTGTATCACATTGATTCACTTTTGTATGTTGAACCATCCTTGCATCCCAGGGACACATCCCACTTGGTCATGGCATGTGATTCTTTTAATGTGCTATTAATTTTGGTTTGCTAGTATTTTGTTGAGGACTTTTACATCTATTTCATCAGGGCTGTTGGCCTGAGGTTTTCTTTTCTTGTGGTGTCTTTGTCTGGCTTTGGTATTAGGATAATGCTGGCCTCATAAAATGAGTTTGAAGTATTCTTGTCCTTCTGTTTACCTTTCTGAAAAAGTTTGAAAAGGACTAGCATTAATGATTTCTTAAATGTTTGGTAGAATTCTCCAGTGTAGCCATCTGGCCCTGGGATTTTCTTTTTATTAAGAGATTTTTAATACTTGATTCAGAGTCCTAATTCATTATTGGATTGTTCATATTTCCTATTTCTTCTTAACTCATTCATGGTAGGGTGTATGTTTCTAGGAGTCTATCTGTTTCTTCTAGATTTCCCACTTGTTGGCATATAATGTTTAGTTTTAATTTATTTTATTTTTGTCTGTGCTGAGTCTTCGTTGCTGTGCGTGAGCTTTCTATAGCTGCAGCAAACAGGGGCTCCTCTTGGTTGTGGTGTGTGAGCTTCTCACTGAGGTGGTTTCTCAGTGTGGAGCACAGGCTCTTGGCTCATCAGCTGCAGTAGTTGCAGAGCGTGGGCTCAGTAGTTGTGGCACGTGGGCTTAGTTGCTCTGCAGCATGCAGGATCTTCCCAGACCAAGGAAGGGACCCCTGCATTGGCAGGTGGATTCTTAACCACTGGACCACCAGGAAGTCCTGGCATATAATTGTTCATAGTTATCTCTTATAATCCTTTTTATTTCTGTGACATCAGTTGTAATGTCTCCTGTTTCATTACAGATTTTACTTATTTCAATCTTCTCTCTTTTTCTGTTAGTCTAGCTAAACATTTGTTAATTTTGTTGGTCTTATTAAAAAAAACAGCTCAGTTTCACTAATTTTTAAAATTGTTTTTCTGTTCTATATTTTGTTTATTTCTACTCTAATTGAGGCTGCATCACCAACTCAATGGACTTGAATTTGAGCAAACTCTGGGAGGTGGGGAAGAGCAGGGAAGCCTAGCGTGCTGCAGTCCATGGGGTTACAAAGAGTCAGACACAACTGAACAGCTGAACAATAGCAACGCTTATCTTTATCGTCTCCTTTCTTCTTTTAACTCTGTTCTTTATTTGTTCTTCTTTTTCTAATTTCTTGAAGTGTGAAGTTAGATTATTTACTTGAGACCTTTCTTCTTTTTTAATGTAGGTATTTACTACTATAAAATCCCTTCTTCATACTCCTTTTTCTACGTCCCATAAGTTTGGGTATGTTGTGTTTTCATTTTTATTTGCCTCAAGATATTTTCTAATTCCTTTTGATTTCTTCTCTGACTTCTTGATCATTCAAGAATATGTTGTTTAATTTCCACATAGTGGTGAATTTTCCAGTTTTTCTTCTGCTCTTGACTTCCAGTTTAATTCCCTTGTGGTAAGAAAAGATACTAGGTATGATTTTAGCCTTAAATTTGTTAAGGCTTGTTTTGTGACTTAATCCACGATCTATCCTAGAGCATGTTCCATGTGCACTTGAGAAGTATATATGTTGTTTTCTTGCTGGATGGTATGTTCTGAATATGTCTGCTAGGTCCATTTGAAATAAAGTGCTGTTCAAGCCCTCTGTGTCTTTATGTGTCTTCTCTAGATGTTATACATTACTGGTGGGTTATTGAAACCTCCTACTGTTACCGTGTTGCTGTCTATTTCTCCCTTAAGTTCTGTCCATTTTTTCATGCTCTCATGTTTTTGCGTGTATATTTATAATTGTTATGTCTTCCTGATGAGTTGACCCTTTTACCATTAGATAATGTGCTTTTTTGTCTCTTATGACAGTTTTTGACTTAAAGTCTATTTTGTCTGTATAAGTAGAACTCTCCTTTATCTTGGTTACCATTTGCAAAGATTATCTTTTTCTAGTCTTTCACTTTCAGCCTATCAGTGTTCTCAAATCTAAAGTGAGTCTCTTGTAAAAAGTGTATAGTTGGATCTTATTTTGTTTAATCCACTTAGTCAATCTGTGTCTTTTGATTGAGGAGTTTAATCTGTTTATATTTACAGTAATTACTGAAAAGTGAAGTGAACTTGCTCAGTCCTGTCCGACTCTTTGCGACCCCATGGACAGTAGCCTACCAGGTTCCACCATCCATGGGATTTTCCAGGCAAGAATACTGGAGTGGGGTGCCACTTCCTTCTCCAGGAGATCTTCCCGACCCAGGGATTGAACCCCGATCTCTCACATGGCAGGCATTGTAGGCAGACGCTTTACCGTCTGAGCCACTGGGGAAGATCAGGGAAGGTCTTACATTTTGTTAATTGTTTTCTGTCAGTCTTGTTACATTTTTGGCCCTCTTTTTCCTAGCTTTCTTCTTTGTGTTTTGTTGGGGGTTTTTTAATAGTGACGTGAACTTATTCCTTCTCATTTGTGTGGGCATATGTCTGTTCCATAGGTGTTTTCTTTGTTGTTGTTGTTAATCCCATAGGTTGTTACCAGGGGACTTTACATAAAACATAGTTTTAACAACCTATTTTTAAGCTAATAGGCAAAGCTACTTTTAATCTTGGCATAGTTTTTATGACTAAGGTACAACAAATGGATTTTTTTAACTTTTTAATTTTAACCTTCCTTTAATTACTTTAATGGAATTAACTGAAATTAGTGGATGTATATTTTATGAACCTGATGTGAGTAAATCCCAGTTGTATCTTTTTTAGAACTTGATAAGGTGATTCTGACATTCATCTGGAAGCATAAAGGATTAGACTATCCAAGAAGTTTTTGAAAAAATAATAAATGGGGACTGATAGTATTAAATATAAAACAATAAATCTATAGTAGCAAGGCTACATATTACTGGCGCAAGTAAAGGAGTGGAGTGGGATCAAATGGAATGGGATAGGGTAGAACAGAATCCCCAAATCATTGTATAAGGATGAATTATTCCGTAAATATTATTAGTATATTTGACTAGTCTTTTGAGGGGAAGGTAGGTTCATATAGCCTATTGTATACCAGAATAAACTCCAAACAGATAAAATATTTAAAGAAGAACTAGAAGAAAATATAAGTGAATAGTATATAATAGGCTGGGAAGGAATCAGTTGAAAAATATTTAGATTTTGATTTCCTTTAAACTTCTGCACATATGTAACTGCTGTTTTAAAAAGTAGGAGACTGAAAGCAGAGACAATTTCCAGTATACAGATTAGTCCAAGGATTTTGTGTCTGATATATGGCAAAGAAACCTTTGTAAGTCAAAATATAAAAATAATAGGCAAAAATAAAAAAATGTATAAGCAGTTTTCAAAAGAAGAAATAGAAATGACCAAAAAGTATAGGGAAGATTGTAGAACTCAGATGGCAGCCCGAGAAATGCAAATTAAAGCGACAGCACGTTGCCGTTTTCACCTTTCAGCTTGGCAAAGGCTGTTTCAAGTCTCAGTGTTTACACAGCCTAAGTGGAACACCCCATGAGGGGGTGGGTGCGCATCAACACCGCCTCTCTAGGTGGCAGATTGTCCGTAGTTATCTAGAGGCTTGACATTTTTTTTTTCTCAAAGACTTTGGCCTTTGAAAAGCAATTATACTTCTAGGAATTTCTTCTAAGGGGATAAGTCAGATGTGCACATAAAATTATGTACACTATGCTCCCTGCAGTATTATTTTTGATGGTTTTTTACTTCTTATAATGCATGGTGCACAGTATGCCATTATTATTTTAATACATGATGCAAAATCCAAAGGATACTAAAGTAATTCTTCCTCCTTTCTGGTGAGTTCTACATTCCTCTCCCATGGGGCAACCAGTTACTTACATTGGTAAATCCTTCTAGAGACACTCTTTCCATCAATAAGAATATGCACATGCTTGTGCTTTTTATATTGTTAATTTGTTTGATTTTGTATTTGAGGTTGATGGTAGCACACTGTATGTTTCAGTGTACCTCGATTCTCTTATTTACTGTATCTCAGAATGTGCTCTATTATCAGTAGGCTGCATAGTACGGAGGTTAAGAGCCCAGACCAGTTGGGTTTGAATAAAGCCTAGTACTTACTAGCTCTGTCATCTTGAGCAAGTTTCTTAACTTCTCTGGGCCTTGTCTAGAAAATGAATATAATAATAGTCCTTACCTCATAAGATTACTGAAAGGATTGAGTGAGTCAAGATATATATAAAGTGCATGGAACACCGCCTGGTGCATCTTATATAAGATAAGTGTTAGCTGTTATCAATGCACATGGAACTGCAGCCTTCTCCTTGACAACTGTGTAATATTGCACATCTGGGATGTATTATATTTTGTCCCACATTGATAAACAACTAGACTATTCCCAGCATTGCTGTTGCAAAGTGCAGCATTTATTATGACACATTTTTAAAGGAAACAACACAAATATGCAAAGTTAGTTTAATTGTAGCACAGTGCACATCCATTCAGTGGAATCCAATACAACCAATCAAACTGAGGTTGTAGAAGGATATCTCATGAAATGTAAAAACTTTCATATATATTTTTTTAAGCAGAAATAAGCATTTTAAATATTTACTCAGTTTTTTCCACTATACATGTAAGTAGATTATAGAAATTGAGAAGCGATACAAAAATATAAAGAAAAATTATAATTAACCTAGTCATAGTATCCAGAGATTGCTGTGCTTACTTAGAGTGAAGTCACTCAGTCGTGTCCAGCTCTTTGTGACCTCATGGACTGTAGCCCACCAGGCTCCTCTGTCCACGGAATTTTCCAGGCAAGAGTACTGAAGTGGGTTGCCATTTCCTTCTCCACTGGTGAATCTCATATGATCTCTCTGATTTCAGAAAATGCATGCTATGTATTTTATAGAAAGCGGGAGTTGTGACCTTTACTAAGCCAGGAGCCGTGCGTTGGCTTCTGTGGCCGCGTGTGGGTGGTATAGATTGAAACTGCTTGGAGGAGGGACGCTTGTTGTGGGCAAGAGCACTTCCCAGGAAAGGCGTGCTGCGGGGCTGAGCATGCTCCTAAAGAATCCCAGAAGCTGTTCCTTAACAAATCAGTCATTTTCATTGTTCTGTGTTACCTTTCACACATTCGCTTGTTCAGTAAACATCCATTATGACAGGCCTATTTTGCACCAACGTATTTCTAGGCTTAGGAACTCACACATGAACAACACGTGTTCCAAGCAGGTAGCTGCTTGGAACCTTCTGGAAGCCGCTTTGCCCAGCTTGCCCAGAGCAGAAGACAAAGTCACAAGCGCTGGACAGCGCAGCATCTGAGATGCCCTGCCTGACATTGACCACATGTGCCTCCCCACGTGTCTTCACGATGGTCACTTCTTGTGGCTGCACAGCATTCGCTCCAGTTGCTGTGCGCAGATTTAATTAAGCATCCCTGCTCTGCCGGATGGTCAGACCGCTGACCTGAGTGCAGCACGGTCTTTGACACATCACTCACCTGCTTTTCGTATGGCTTGTTCCAGATAACGGAGTTACCAGCAATGTGTGAGTAAATGGGCCCAGGCCATCAAAACCTTAGCACCACTGGCTATCTGTTTTTATTTTTATCATTTCTGCTCATTTATTAGATCCACAACTGGGCCTTGTTGTTTAAACATTTCATTAATTTGATTACTGTTAAATGTCAACCTTTGCTTCCTTGAGATAAGTGTCTTATCTGTTTAAATCCTTTGTTCTGCTACTGATTTTGGCTTTCAGTATGAAAAACAGACTCTGTACAGTGATGGTTAAGAGTTCATATTCTAGATCCACACAGACCCGGGTTATCTCCAGCCCTGCAACAGGAGCTGCGTCACGTGGGCACAGGGGTTTGCAGAAGCACTGAGGCCAGGAAAGGCATTCCCAGCCGAGGGGCTTCCTAGGAAGCTGTCACAGAGTTTGACGGCCCAGGGACATTCAGGGGTCAGTGGCACATCCTCTGTGTCTGGCTTCATCTAATAGGGCTGCTGGGAGTGTTACAGGTTCATTTTGGGCTTTTCAGAGTACAGTGTTTGGAGTGAAGACAGGTGGTCCAAAGCCTCATATTCAGAGCTTCTCCCTGGAAATAAAACCCAAATCCATCAAGTGCTGGGGAGAGACAGGGAAACTGGTGGGGAGGCCAGGAGTCCTACAGCCGGCTGCTCTGGCTTTGAACCCCAGAACCCTCCCTGCATACTCGTATGGACTCTGAGCCTTGATTTTCTCATCGGAAAATGGGGTGATGGTATGGGCATCTGCACATCGTGCAGGCCACAGGTGAGCTGTGTCAAGGGCTCACACAAATAAGGCACTCAGCTGATGTGGGCTATCAGGAACCAACTGTAAACAGAGGAAGCACATCCTCCCATCTCTGGAGGATGAGACCACGGTTTCTCCTGCCCAGTTCTTAGCCATCAGCCCTTGCCGGCCCCCCGCCTTGATTTTTCACTGCTAGAGGAACCACTGCCAGTTCGAGGTTGCAGCAGGAGAAAGAGCTTCCAAAGGCACGTTTCTTTCAGAGAGTGGCGGATGTGATTCCCTGGGCAAATCGATCCTTTTCAAATAGAGTCGGGACTGATGGAACATCTCAAAAAGTGACTTAAGTCCTTTTTCTAGGAGCGAGAGATGTTTGAATTCTCAGCAGCCACATCTGCTTTTGAACCCTGCACAGTCTGCGCCCTGGCCTCTCCCCACCCCCACACCTCCCATTTTATTCCAACAGAGGAAAGTTGTGTTTGTTGACGACTTGTTCAGGGTGGGAAAGGAATGTAATGTATGCATAGACTGCCCAGAATTTCCTGTTAGACACTCATTCCAAACCACGGCCCTGGGATGCATTCCAGAGATTGCAGCCCAATTCTGGAAGAGAAGAAATGGTGCATTCATTTAGAAGCCGACCCTTGAGAGGAACTCCCCCTCTTTCCTTAAAAAAGTGTGTTTAGCTTTTTCCGTGGTAATGTGGTTGTAAATCCAGTTGTATGGCCTCTTCAGGATTGTAATGTGCACTGACATCCACAGGGGCAGAGAAATAGCCTTACTTTGGGAAACTCTGGTGTCCAGTTTTGCAGCTCTGATAACATTGGTGTCTGCATATTTTTAATATTATGCTATAAATAACGTGGATGACACGAATCTACTGTGCAGTACCTTTCTCGGTTCTGCTTGAGACATGAAAGAAACTGGTTCTGAGGGCAGGTTTCGGTGCTTTGACACCTTAGCCGTAGACTTTGTGTGTTAAGTCAGTTTTCTCCTAGAAAGTCTGTTACACTGGGTCTTTGGCAGTCTGGACCCTGTGCCAGCACTCAGGCTGTCTTGGCACCGTGGAAATGAAAGGTGAACCTTGGCCTCTGTAGCTGTGCAGTTTCTTCTCTTGGGGAGACATTTAAATGATTGGGGATGAATTCACAGGCATTGGAGAAGGAAATGGCAACCCACTCCAGTGTTCTTGCCTGGAGAATCCCAGGGACAGAGGAGCCTGGTGGGCTGCTGTCTCTGGGGTTGCACAGAGTCGAACACAACTGAAATGACTTAGCAGCAGCAGCAGCAACAGCAAACATTCCCACCCACATGTCAGCTACTTTCATCTTGACCCTGAATCACTCTTTTGATATATAGAGATGGGGGTGGCGGGGCGACGCTGGGAGTTATTGACCAGATCACGGATAAGGGTGGTTGGCGGGATGCTCACAGAGGATGGTGTACAAAGCCCTGATCCTGGGTAGACTCCAGAGATTCTGGTTCTGCAGCCAGGGGTTCGGGATGGTTCCTAAGCCTCTCTACATCTGGAATTGAAACCAGGTCAGAATGTAAGAATTGTCAAAGGGCAGTGGTGGTGTGGCATGGGCAACTACCACCGTAACTAGGAAATGCTGGCTTTGGGGTCTGAATACAGAAGTGAGCCATTCAGGTCAGGAAGTAGAACAGGATGATCAGAAGAATATGCCCTTCTTGGCCTCTTATGCCCACCGGTTGTGGGTTCAGTGGTGCATTCTGCCTCTCGTCCCAGTGACGGACCAAACCCCACCATCAGCCTCAGTGGACTTTCCCCATGGCATTCCATGCTTTTAACTACAACACTTTATTTCTGATCATATTTCATGTAAGACTTCCTTGAAAAGGCCTGAATTCTAGGGCTTATTTTAAGTTTCACATGTGGACCTGGTTCTTACTTGTTTACTTTCTAACATTATTACTATTATACAAAGAAACCTTCACTAGATAGGAGGTAGAGTTCTAAAGAGCTTCTTCACGTTCTAAGTTTAGAATTCACATAACCAGAAACAAAATGGGTCTGCCTACGTGTTTTCTCCTAAAGCCAGGCTGTTTTTGTGAGTACTATCGTCTGGGTACAAGCTAACTTCTGTTCATAGTGCAACAATGCACTGGGCTTAGACCAGAAGTTTTTGTTGCTGTATCTTAAGGCACTGGCAGACTTTCTCTCGCACGCAAACATATCCTGTTTTCACTGCATCCGTGCAAAGCCCTGGGAGGGTAGGTATACCCATGTTACTGGGGTGGGTTAGGTAGATGAATTCACACTGACAGACAAAATGCAGGGCTGAGACTGGAACCCAAATGTCCCTCTAAAGCCCATTTTCTTTCCATGTAACTTGTATTTAAAGTCGATTTTTAAATAAGTTCCATTCTAGGTGCTTTACACAGAAGGAGTCCACATCTGTGATTTTTAAATATCCTGGAAATCTTTTATATAGATGGATAGCCTACATTCGCCATAATCTAAAATTTAAACTCAGTAGTTCCAATCACGGAAGTCAAAGCAATGACATGTGTGGTGCAAATCTGATCACATCACTCTCCGTGTTCATAGAATCAAATCCAGACTCATCACCGTGGTTGACAAGGGCCTTGCTGACCTCACCCCGTCTCATACTCTTCACCACATTGATTTCTCAGATTTCATGCTCCTCTCACTTCAGGGCCTTGACACATTGCTGTTTCCCTGCGTCCCAGCCCCCTCCAACAATTTTATGAAGCTGTCAGCCCAGTTCTCAGACTTCTTTCTCCTAAGAAATCACTCCTACCCTCCCTGCCCCAAATCTAGACCATGAGCCCTTCTCCAGGCCCCAGCCACACCCTGGGCTACCCCACTGTGTTCTGTATCAGAATTGCTTATTCCCGTGTCTCTCCTTCTGGGCGTGCATATCATGAAGTTAGGACGGTGCCTGTGTGATTCATCAGTGTCTTTACTTTGCCATGCCTAGGAGCCCACATCTTCAGGGGATACGCCTTTCCATTCCAAATAACATAAACCCAATCCATACTGGCTTAAAAGAAAAAGAGAGTGTATTCTTTCACATAGCTTAAAATGCCAGAAAGTTCTGGTATATTGAAAGCAGGTCCACAGATGATGTTGTCTGAGGTCTGTCCCTCTCCACAGCTCAGTTACTTTCTCCCCACTGTTGGCTCATGTGATCAGGTAGGTGCTTCTCACTTGGTGGCCAAGATGGCCCTAGTGGCTCCAGGCTTACATCCTGCCAGTTTCGCAAACCAGCAAAGAAAGAACATCTCCTTCAGTAGCTGTAGCATTGAGTCCCCGGGCTAACGTTCCTTGGCCCAGCTTGGGTCACATGCCCATCCCTAAGCCTATCACATAGCTCTGATTGGCTGGGCTGTGGGCTGTGGCGATGCACTGAGAGTTGGTTGGGGGGAGAGTGTTGGAACTTTAACCAGAAGGACAGATGGTGGATCCTGACAAGCAAAAATGTTGCATTTCTACTACACGCCCCGTCGGCAGCTGGTGCTTTGAAGATACTGGTTCTTGCTGCTGGGCCAGCACTCTGCCCAGAGGGATTGGGGAGGTATTTGGGATGATTCCTGTCTTACCCTGAGGACTGAAGACTCAAAGAAGGCAGCCATCTCTGCTCCCATATCAGCTGCCCCATTTGTAGGCACTCTCAAAGCTCCTCGTCTGCTATGCTAGAGGGTGGAAACTCTCCAGCCCTTGGCGGAGAAAGAGAAAGGTGTGTCTGAATGGGAAGCAGGGTCTTCATCTTCTCGGCTGCGGTGACATCAAGTCTGGCGGTGAAGAGGGAAGCGTTTGCTCTCAGAATGTGTCCTGGAAAACAGAGCCCCGTGCCTATTTATCCTCAAGGTCACACATTCCCCACATGGTCAGAGGGCACTGGGCACATGAGTGAGGCCCATACCCAACATCTCCAGCTCTTTACAACCTTTCTCAGGATTTCTCAGAGAAGCATTTCCTACCCAGGGCTGCTCAGAGAAATGGAGACATCTTAGGATCACCCCATTTGGCCCTGCCAGGGATCTCCCAGTCCTACCCTATGAGAGTCCATTTTCAGGGGCCAAACACCTGTATGGAGAGAAGGACAGCTGCTGGGAGCAACCATGAGCACATCTTCCTTAGCAGAACTAAGGGAGAAAGCGGGCCGGTCCTTCTGACAGACCAGCACACCCAGGGCCTGAGGGAGAGGGCAGAATAGAATGGCCCAGGAGGGGAGCCTGCAGGAGAGACTTGCTGGGTCTGTTGGCCTCCTCACCTGGGAGGGTGTGCCTTTTGATGCACAGTGAGGGGCAAGGAGCTCCCAGGTGAGAAGCAGACGGGCAGGCGCAGAGCCCAGCAGAGGAGAGCTGAGCTGGTGAATGCTCGACACCTCATCTTGAAAGCACTATTCTTTTCCTAAAGGAAAGCAGGTGAACAGCCCCCAACAACATTCATCTGGACACTTCACCCCTCCTTTTCTTCCTTTTTCTTTTCTCATTTCTGCCTCTCCAGTTGAGTAAACTCACTTCTGAGATTTTTCTAGTTTTGCATTTCTAAATTACAGTGTAAGTGACCAAGATCTGTCATAGTAAGTTGGGCCTCCTAATTGTCAGGTGCCAGGGAACAAATGTGTACCCACGGAATCCAGCCTGTGATCCAAGGTTTATCTGCAGAACCCCCAGTCCTGTATGAAGCAAACGCTTTTAGGAGACTCATGGTAATAATAAGAGCTAACATTTATGAAGCGCTTATCCTGTGAAAGGCATCATTCCGAGTGCTTGGTAAGAACTCCTTTAACTCTCACAATAAGCCTAAGTCGTATAACTTGGGTCCCATACATACATTTGCTAGTCGAGGCAGTACCTGGGAAGCTGACTGCAGAGGCCACACTTAGGACCACCAAACCGCCTCCTCACTTGTCAGGCTACATCTCGTGGGTCCTGTCAGTAATTATTATGGGACTCAGAATCGACAGCAGTGAAACAAGCTTCACAGCTGTCGTGGTGGTCCAGAGACAGAAGGTGAGGGCCCCAGGTGGGATATGACAGAGCCAGGGCGTTGGCTGTGGACAGGTTTAAGAGCTGCTAAGAATATCAGTGGACATGAGTTCGGGTGAACTCTGGGAGTTTGTGATGGACAGGGAAGCCTGGCATGCTGCAATTCATGGGGTCACAAAGAGTCGGACACGACTGAGCAACTGAACTGAAGAATATCAAAACCAGTGACTTAATGAGAGGGAGAAGCATAGATGTTTATACCAGGAGATTAGTGCTCCAGCTGAAGAGGGGACCTGCTGGGTGAGGGACTCATAGGAGGCATCCAGAGACGACATCTGTCTGGTGGGCAGGTGGATAAAGTGGCCTGGAAGTTGGGAGAGAGGAATGGGCTGAAGATGTAGCCTATACATACACATGTTTATTGGGTAACTCAGTGGCAGAGGAATAAACCCCTTCCACTGGAATGGGCTTCTTCCAAAAGGTGGGCTTTGAACCAGCCCCTGAAGAACAGGGATGTTCTTAGAAGTGGGGAATGAGGAAAGGAGGAGCAGGAGGTAGGGTGTGAGTGTGATGAGTCTGCCTGAGAGAAACCAGAAGTTAGGTGCACATGTGGGCATGGAGAGGAGCAGGAAGATGATCCAGGGAAAAGCAACAGAAAGCTTTGGAATGACTTTTGATGATGTTTGCCTCCTAAACTGATAAAACAAGGGTATCTTTATGAAATGTTTGAGGCTGATGTTTGAAGTTCCTATCCCTTTACTCCAAAATATTCTTAAACGCAGTGTAACCAGGAGGTGTATGTATTAAACTATTTTTTTTAATATCTTACTGTTAACAATTCTGATACAGACCATCTTCTGGCCCCCTGGGCCACCATGAGACCTCTCGTGTTATCAGTAGGGACATTCAAAGGGGTGAGTGAAGACAGGTGGTGAGAGGCCGAGTCTTGACTAAGCAAAGAGAAGGAGCAGGGCCGCCTGTGGGTCCAGGGACGGTGAGAGGCCAGGTGGGCTGCCAGGTGAGAAAGGCAGTGGAAGCGCTCTGCTGGGGCAGGCCACAGACTTGGCACCTTCTTTTCACACGGTCTCATCTGGTGTGGTAGGTGTGTTCCATGCTGGCGATGTCACTGTCTGGGGGTGAGCGTGGGCCGCCACAGCCAGGCCATTTGCCTCCTGCAGGGCTTATGGTGCTGCCCTCTCCTGCTTTTCCCTTCAAACCTCCCAGAATGGAAAGCAGAGGAATAAGTCTAAAGGGTTAAGTTTAGGAATAAGATGTGGTTTCTCCTGAGCTTTACAAAGTTGCTGAAAGAAAGCTTAACAAGACAATTTTCTTTCTGTATTTATTAGAGTAAAATATAATGACCATCAAGCATTTAGAAAATACAGAAGGAAGAGATGTAACTACTCGTATCTGACAATTTCCATTAACATTGATATATATATTTTGCCAAGCTTTTCTCTAATGTAATCTCTTCGTTTGTTTTGCACAATTATGATCAAGTCATATATACAGTTATCTCGCTTTTTCGACCTAATGTTATAAACATTTTTCCATGGCAACATAGATTTTGATTTCATACATCAACTGTGAAACCCTTTTAGCAGAGGCTTGAGTAAATCAAGGGCCTCTGGATTGTAGCCAGTGGAGAGGCGGCCACTGGGGTGGAAGGCAGCAGGATCAGGAGACCCACCCAGCCCTACCTTGACCTTTTCAGGGAAGCGAGGGTTGCGGGCAGGGTGATGCTTATACTGGTCCTCAGGAAATCCATCCATTTCCCCCGCTAGCCTGCTTTTGAGAGTACCAGCCCAGCCCCCCAAGAGTGATTAGACGATTCAGAACTCCCAGCTTCCAGGTAGTTCCTGCAGGCCCTGACGTTGACCTTATTTAGCAGGAAGATGCCCAGACCCTCCCACAGCCCTGGACGTGAGACCACTTGAGCTGCTTCACCTCTTCCTATACCGATCAGGGAGCAGAGTGAGCTGCCATTTCCCCATCGGGGGCAATGGTTTGCCACGTGACCCAAGCAAATAGTAACCCCACAGCCCTGTTTGTGGCTGCCAAATGGGCAAGTGATCATACGGTGAAAGTTATAAGTACCTCATGATCTCCAGAGTCAGGAATTTTTTTAATATATAGGTTAGCTTGTTAGTTTGTTATGGGGAAGATTTATGTGATCTGTTGATGAAAACAGGATCCAGGAAAGCGGGTTTTGCAGAGCTATTTACTGCCCAGGCTGGGTGTTAACAGCTCATTGTCTCCAAGACAGGAACAAACAGCTTGTTTATTTGTAGAGAAATGTACTTTCAACCAGAGAAGAGACAGTTTTTTCTTCCTCTGACTAAGTTATTTGAGTGAGCCATAAAAACTAAAACACCCATAGTAACAACAGAACAGCTTAAGCAATCATTTATATTAAATATGAGTTTATGGCCATGCTTTTCTCCCCATTTGGCATGTTCCCTCCTTCTTAACCTGACCCGAGCTGTTTCAGGATTGTCTTCGGCGTGGTGCGTGGGGAAAGCACGTGCTCTGGAAACAGGCCCACTTGTGTTTGAGTCCCGGCACAAGCACTTCCTAGCTGCGTTTTCTCGGCAGTGAGGTAGAGGCAGTCACCTGTCTCCTTGGGTGGCTGGGAGGGCGGTTTGAGATGAGAATTGTGACGTGCTCGGCCCAGCGGGCCAGCCCTGGGGATAGCGGTCGCTGTTGTTCCCACCTCTGCTGCGCGGGAGTCCCTGTGTCTGGTGGTCCCCATGTCCTGGTCTGGTCGGGCCAGGCGTGTGAAGCCTGAAACAAGAAAATGGATGCCCTTGACATACACCTAAGGGTTCATAAGGAAAAAAGCATAGCCAGCTTTTCCAAAGATTCATGGTTCTCAAGTTCATCTTGAGTGAATGAAAATCTTTTTTTTTTACCCCTGGCCACACCTTGCGGCTTGCAGAATCTTGGTTCCCGGACCAGGGATTGAAACCAGGTGCCTGCAATGAAAGCTCCCAAGTCCTGACCCCTGGACCACCAGGGGATTCCCACTGAGAATCTTAAGTTCACACTTCCTAGGCCGTTTGCCCAACCCCTGGCTAGAAACCATCCAGGCCTGTCGAGCTGCTGGCAAAACAGCCTTTCTGTCCTTTTTCAGAATTTCCACCTGAATGCATTTGGTTTTACTGCTGGCAGAAGGGTGCCTGTAGACTCCAGCAAAGATTTTGTGATCTCTTGAGAGGGTGGGTACTATACAAATCCCTCGGGTGTACAAAGAGGAATTATGCCAGAATCCCTTTGTGGGAGAGATGGACACCCAGTTACAATAGCACGTGTTCTAACAATTTCCTGTGGTGGTGATTTTCCCGCCAACCCCCAGCATGGGCCCTGTGCCGGTAGCCTGTGTGCAGCACTGCTGACCCACCCAGATGTGGCATGTGGTGGGACTGCATTCCCAGGCAAAACGCTCCTGCACCTCCAAGTTGTCAGCGTCCCCCCCGGAGGCGTGTTTCTCATTAGCACTAATTTTTGCCTTTTATTTCTGACTTGTGGCGGCTTGTCTTGTGAGCCCTGGATAACAGAAAGGACCCATCCCTCCCTCTAGAGCCTCAGTCCATTTCAGGCCAGGGACTGAGTGGATGGCACAGTGTTGCCCTGGGTCTCATGAAGATGGGCTCTGTCCTGGCCAACCCTCGCATTCTGTGCCATCTCTCCTGCAGTTTCTGTTTTAAGTGTGACGGAAGCATCCACCCCTAGGCTCTCTATGTCCAGGCTCTTATCAGCTTCTTGGCAAGTGGCAGAATTTAAGAAGAAGACTGCTTCGTGCCCTCGCACATCTTATTTCTTTACCCATGAAGTTAGTTTCTCTGTGGTGAGCAGGGAGCATCCAGGAACCCAGTTTCCAAGTGAATCTTTCTTCACACTTCACAGAGAACTGCTTCTCAGCAAGGGTCAGGTCTGATTTGTGCCTGCAAGGATCTGTGTTTCGAAGTAGAGCTTGTGCGAAGGTTGAAGGACTTTGCTGGGCTCAGGAATGCAGATGGCACCTGACCCCAGGGATGGGTTGGCTAATGAGCACACAGCCCCCACTGGGCCAAGGTCAGGGGAATTCTGTCCAGCCAGCAGGACTGGACTTCATCAGCCATCCAGCCCTCTAGGAGTCACACAGCAGTCTCTCAGAGGGACGTCCTGGTACCTTTCGTCTTCCAGTCGTGACTTGGTCTCAGGTGTCATCGGATTACAGTTGACCACACTGTGCCCTGTTTCTCTTCGCAGCCTCCCAGTGCAACGTTAGTCTGAAGAAGCAGAGGAGCCGCAGCATCCTCAGCTCCTTCTTCTGCTGCTTCCGTGATTACAATGTGGAGGCCCCGCCAGGCAGCAGCCCCGGCGTGCTTCCACCGCTGGTGGAGGAGAACGGTGGGCTCCAGAAGGTCAGTGCAAATGCTCAACTGCCGCCACGGGGTCTCTGTCCCATCCTTGACGAACATCCTTAGGAAGACTCTCTGACAGTATGTGTACAGCCATTAACTTAAAGATTTGAAATTGCCAAAAAAGTTCATCATTTTATTACAGGATATGTCAGTCATTCCCATTTCACAACGAAAGAACATATTTGATGCGAGTTAGAAAAGTCACTTCACATTTTTATCACATTCTGTTGTGGGAGGTTGAACGTATGAAATAGAGAGTTAAAGAACCAGGAACAGACAAAGAAATGGAAAGTCCAGAGGAGAAACAGAAACTTGGAAAAAAGCAGATAATAAATATAAGTGAATTTAACTACCTTGTTTAGTCATAAACATTTGTTATACTTTTATACATATCAAATAAAAAATTTTATGTCAGATCATCACAATAGGTAAAAACAAGTTCTACCCACATGCTGTCTAACAGACATCATATTCAAAACCAAATGATTCAGAACAGTTCAAGGTAAGAGAATGAGCAAAAAAAAAAAAAAATTACAGAAGTATAAGCCAAAAGGAAGCAGGGATAACAATAGTAATCTCACGTCACCTCAGGAAAAAAAGGAATATGTAAATCACACTGGCTCTTAAAGTTTTCCCTCAGAGGTAACAAGACTCATTTCAGCTTACTTTTTATTGGCCAAAGCAATTCCCATGACTGTACTTAACTTCAAAGAGCATGAAAGTATAACCCTATCATGTGCCCAGAAAGAGAGCTGGAGTTATTTGGAACACAGTGCTAATGACTTACAGCAGGTAGCTGCTAGTGTCTGACCCAGCATCCAACATAAAGTAATATCAAAAAAGAATAAAGAGATGGGCAAAGTGTGCAAAGCAAATCAAATAAATAGAAGGCAAAAGTGGCAATGTTAAAATCAAACAAACAGAATTCAAGGCCAAAAGTATTAAACAAGAGAAAGAGGGACATTTTAGGTCACAGCATCTAATACATGACGTATATAGTAGCCATAAACCTTTACATACCAATCAACAGTACAGTCAGGTACTTAGTAGAATATCATTTGAGCATCATAAAAAGCTGACTTATAAAAATAAACAGCCAACAACATAGGAAAATCATTGGCAGTTCTGGCTAATATATGTAATAAGATTTAAAAAATGAAACTATTGATATAAATATGGAAAAGATAGGAAGCCAATTTTATTTGCAGATGGTGTGATTATTTGCATTGAAAACCCAAAATACTACCAAAAAATGAGAGTTCACTAAAAGCTTTTGGTATGGTGGCTCTTATTTATTGAGAAATGTGCTGTGTTTCTAAATAGGAAGACTTAAAATTGACATAGAAGAAAAGCTATCTAAGAATAGCTGAGAAATTTTTGGAAAAATATAATGAAAGATAACTTGCCTCAAGAGATATTAAACCTTACCCTCTGTTGATGTGGAAAAATATGTCAGTAGAATTTGTATAATGAAATTTGCCTGTAAACCCTGTCACAGCCCTGTATTCTGATATCTCCCCTCAGTGTACTTTCCTTAAACTATCAACTTGTACAGTTTGAAAATCATTGCTGTAGAGAGTTCCTGTTAATGAAGGGAATATAGCTTGTATCCTAGGTCTGTAGAGGATTAAAAAAAAAAAGAATAATTAGCCCAACTGGGCCAGCGCCCTTGAAGTTGGACCTGCCCCGGCCTGGGTCAGGTCGCGGAAGTGACAGACCTCTGCTGGCCCAGTGACAGTAGCCGTGTTTCGTGACAAGGTGGAGATTGAGGGCTTCCAATATGACAAGGACTCCAGGACGTGTTTCTACTCCTGCCCATGTGGGGGTAATTTCTGCATCATCAAGGAAGGTTTGAGGAACAGGGAAGACATGGCAACGTGGCCTAGCTGCTCTCTCCTTGTGAACGTGATTTATGACAAAGATCAATTCACGTGTGGAGAGACAGTCCCAGCCCCTTCTACTGACAAAGAACTAGTTAAACACTGAAGAAGACATGTTAGATTCCAAAGCCTGAACTTTGGGAAATGAGGCAAGCTGGAAAAATCAAATGCAAAGTCAATAGCTTCTTCATGGGTACAGTCATTTTGTAGAGAGAGAGAGGAGTCACTGCTGTCATAGTAAGTTTTGCTTAATGAATACCTGCCTAGATGAATGGCCTGAGAAGGTGGTGTTGAAGAACCTTCGTCCTCAAGGTTTCCTGGAACCCTTAGCTGTATCTACCAGAGAATAAAGGTCTTTAAAGGCAAATCCTGCAGCAGAGCTGGACTTAACCTGGACCCCGTGTTCATTCGTGGAAATGTCCTTTGGTCAACACTTGTCAGCGTGGCTTTTTAAAGCATTCGCCCTGAATAGTGCATCATTTGCATAATCCATGACCCTTCAGTGTGTGAGACCAGACCCTGTAGAAAGAGCCCATGTCAAAGTGGGGCAACTCTGCCCTTTGCACTTGCCTAATCAGGACACTGGAACGTAAAACCCAGGCTCATTAGATGTGGAAGCCAGCTGCAGGCCTGTCTCTACCACTGCACTTCTATGCATAAATTCTTGAAAACTGGATTTTATTTGATTGTGCTGTTATGTTGGAGAATAGCACACCTCTGCCTTTAATGATGACAGAGGCAGTTGTGAATCCTTAAGACAAGCCCCCAGTGTCCTGAGGAAGGAAAGAGCCATCAAGAGTATGTCAGGAGGAAACAAGAGCAACTGTCAAACTGCAGAGGTGATGACAAGGGGCTGGAGATAATCCAGAAGTTGCTAAATGGTTCTTGGAGCAGAGATCAGAAAGGTACCAGCCACCTGCCACTCTGTCAGTCAGGTTTGACTTCTCCTCATGAGACCCCTGTCCCCAGTGAGCCCCCCTGAATAAAGAAGGATAGGAGTGAAAGTGAACTCTCTCAGTCACGTCTCACTCTCTGCGACCCCGTGGACTATAGCCTACCAGGCTCCTCCATCCATGGGATTTTCCAGGCAAGAGTACTGGAGTGGGTTGCTATTCCCTTCTCCAGAGGATCTTCCCGACCCAGGGATCGAACCTGGGTCTACTGCATTGTAGGCAGACACTTTACCATCTGAGCCACAGGGAAATCCATCCCATAATATATAAATAAATCCATCCCATAATTCTGGGAGATTTTTTTCCTCCTTTGCTGAAACTTTTCTTGTTGCTCTGACTGAGCTTGAGTAATAGAAAAAAGCTCAAATTTATGGCCAGAGTTAGAGCAGGCGTTATTAATTGGCCAGGTGAGGGGATAAAGAAGGATACACTTTCACAAATCCTTCCATGTGGAAGACTGCAAACCATGCACCTCCTTATCAGGGACCATGATGCTGTGACTCATTGCCTCCCATCCCATCAGCTGAAAAAGAAGAAGAAACACAGAAACTGGAAATTCTCAGTGGAGATAAATTTGCTTTTTTATTAGCTTTTCTCAATGATGCTAACATGAAGTGTTTCCATTGACCAGGTTTGGAGTGCCTGGCATTCTGGGGATAAGGAATGGTTGAGGCCCTTTCTTGAGACCTGAATTTTCTGAACACTCCCCACCAATACAGGTTCTGTTCCCTTTCATAGGAAAGCTGTCCCTTGCCTGTGTCCTTGGAGGGTATTCCTTGCACCTTGCCTGTCCGGTCTGCCCAGTCCTCCCCTAGAAGAGGGCCAGAAGTGGCCAGGGGTTCCTCAGAATCTGGTTAAACTGTCTCCATTTCCCTGTGTATCATATTGACTTGAGGCTTTAGTCTTTGGAGAAAAACTTACTTACAAGAAGCGACAAGTGAGTTATTAGAGAGATTCATGGATCAAAGTAAAGTATGGATTTTCCTTTTTCCTTTTCAATTAAGGATTAAATTCCTGGGAGTAAAGGAGGCGCTATTTAAATAAACAGGATGATTTATGAACCTCAGGAACCTGGCCTGGTTTGTCAGGGGAAGGAGTGGCTGGGAGGCAGAGGGGAGTCCAGTAACTGAGGACTATTCTTGGGTTCCTCCTGCTCATTAAATCCCACCAAGGTACAGAGAACAGGAGGTCATATGGCTGCAGTACCCAAGAGTGCTTTGAAGTTTCTTTTGAGAATATGATCTATTTCTCTTTAAACCTGACAATGATTTTGTTTTTTCTTTCTCCTTAGGGTGACCAGAGGCAGATCATTCCCATACCAAGTGTATGTATATTCATCCAATTTTATTTAAACACTCATAGAATCTTGTACTTTTGGGCCTACTAATATAAAAGTCTTTTTTTAATATTTGGCTTATATTGAGCTTTTTAATCGTGGTATAAAGAGCTCTGTTGTGTTTGGGGGGTGGCGGGGGAGTGAAGCTACATTTTAAACTGTTAGCAGGAAGTTCTGAGAACTTTATCAAGAACAGCAAGGCAACCAGCATCTATTAACCAAGCTCTGACCTTTCTCTCTGAAAAGGGCCTCCTGAATAAGTTTAAGGCAGCGCTTTCTTCTCCCTCTCCACCCCATAGACTGGGAGACCATACTTTTGTCCCAGAGAGGTTCTTTGCAACACGTTCTGTCTCAGTGGTACCAGGTTCCCAAGATCCCCCTCCCAGGGGAGCAGGCCATTTCTGATTGTTCAAGTGTCAGTAGCTTGGCTATAGCTCCATCAGAAAAATCAGCCCAATCATATTCACAGACCTTGCAGGACCACCGCCGCCCCATTCCCTGCTTCCGCCCTGGCTCTCCCAGGCTGGCTGTACTGCAGCTCTGCTGCAGCGGGGTATTCCCTTGAGCCACCAGCTTCTATCCTGGAGTTCAGGAGACTGACCAGAGTCTGAGACTGACCAGAGACTGACAGCACAGGCTGTCCCCACTGTTCCTCCTCTTCCTTCTGCTCTGCCAGCTGAGCCAGGTAGCCTGAGGCCAGCCAGCAGGAAGCATTGATCTTTGGTCAATGATCAACTCCCAAAAGAAACTTGCAGTTGAGATGCCAGTATCAAACAAGATCTTTCAAACAGTCTGTGTCCTTAGGGAAGGACTTAGGGTTTTGTTTTTTTTTTCAGATGTCCTGAAACTGGTATTCTAATCCATAAAGATTCTGATTCAGATTGTCTGATTGAAGTCTGTTCATCTGTCTTTCCTTGGGATTTTTAACATTATTTTCTGGGAGCATCCAAGAGATACTGATCTTACATTGAAAGAAATGATGGATTTCATCAGTGCAGATTGACTCCAAATTTGGTAGTGGATGTCACTCGTGAATTTTTTCCCTGAACTTCAACTCTGCATTGATTTGCAGCTTGCATGAGTTTCTGGAGTGATTGTGACTTTGCCAGCATGCCTAGGTTTAGGCTTTTTTGGGAACTGACTTGGATCAAAAAGGTGGATCAATCAGCACAACTTCTAATCCAGTGTTTGAGTAGGGTACCCAGTGAGATTGCTACTGGGGGTCTCTTTTAATCTTTATACCAAAGTAGTTTTGTGTATTTTTCCTGCAAGCATTTCTACATTCAACAGATGACAACAGGTGGCATCTCTCCCCTTACCTCTGGTACTCTGATAGCTCTGGTTTTTTTGTTTTTTTTTTTCCAGAGTTAATTCACAGCTATCTATAAAGTTAAGTGCTGAATCAAAGTATTTGTCAGGGCAAACACTCTACTGAGACAAATGACCCTTTCTCCACAAATCTCTTTCTAGAGTCCCAGAATAAAATAGCCAAGAGGGAAAAGACGTCTTTTGTAATTTAGCTCAGTGTTAGGTCAGTAAAGTGCAGACTGTTCCCTACATGTGAGACACTGGGTCAGGCTTTAAGAATCTGAAATACTTTGCAGGAAAACAAAGCCTACCCAAAGTAACTCACATCTTTGAATGGTCACCTCCAGAAAAGCAGGTCCACTGATGGACACCATGTGACCTCCTCTGGCTGTTTAGCAGGAAGACTGAACCCAAGTCCATCTGGAGCCCAGCTTTGCCAGAGGACTCGAGCCTTGGGGTCCTCTGCAAAATCTGCACCTACTTGTCAAAGTTTCAGGTCACATAAACAGTAGCACTGCCCTGTGATCCAGAAAGGGCAGTGGTTAGTACTGAGAGCCCCTGAGAGCTTGGAGCACTGCCCTGCAGGATCAGAAGTTCAGGTTTGTACTGAGCCTCCAAACCAAGTCCTCATACCCTGTAAAAACTTTGTCTAGCCCATGAAGACAGAGGTGCCCCATGAGCCTGTAGGTGCCCAGAGGAGGTCCAGCTGGAGGCCCATCGCTGCTGCTCACCTCACAAGTCCTCCTTTTGTTATTCACACGCTGTAGTTTATATGTGCAGGTTGGGTCTTTTGATTTTGTTTTTGTTTTTTACTAAACTCGTTTTTTCATTATTCAATTTTTCATTAATACTTTTAAATTTTTATTTATTTGTTTGTGCAGACTTCTCTCTACTCGCAGCAAGCAGTGCTGCTCTCTGTTGTCAGTGTATAGGCTTCTCGTTGCTGTGGCTTCTCTTGTTTCAGAGCACGGGCGCTGGAACACAGGCTCAGTAGTTGTGGTAGACAGGCTTAGTTGCTCCACGGCGTGTGGGATCATCCCAGGTCAGGGATCAAACCCGTGTCTCCTGTGTTGGCAAGCAGATTCTTTACCACTGAGCCCCCAGGGAAGCCCTCATTCATATTTTTTCATTATTCAAAGTCATGGTTTAAAAAAAATGCTGAAAGATTAAAATAGAAAAGGAAATCCCCCAGCTTGATCTCACTCCTTAGAATACCCTTCTAGTATTTGTTGTATATCCTTCCAAAGACTTCCTAAATCAACACAAGCATCTTTAAACAAGCGAGAGTATTACAAATTGTTTTTCGCTTTTAGCAGGATACCTTGAATGTCTTTCCAGATATTAGTCCATAGCAAGCTGCCTCATTGTTTTACATGTGGTTGATGGCATTTACTTGGTTTCCATTTCTGTGCTCTTAAAAATAAATATTCTTGTGCTTGTGTGTTTGTGCACCTGAGTGATAGTATCTAGATGATCAGTTCCTAGTTGTGGAAATGCTAGGTCAAAGGGTATACTATATATTTTTGGTAGATTAAAGGCAAATTATCCTCTAAAAACCTAATTTAAATTCCCACCAAGAGTCCATTCCCTTATCAAAAATGGTAGTTAGGAAATACTTTAATCTTTGCTGATCTAAAAGTAAAGAATGGTATTAATTTATTGCTTTAATTGGTATTTCTTCCTGAATGAATATGAACATCTTTTCACAAGTTTATTGTACATATGTATTTCTCCTTCCCTATTCGTTTATACTGTTATCTTTTCAAATTTCAAGGAAATTAGCACTCTCCCCTAAATTTATGATTTATCTTTCGGCCTTGTCCACAATCATTTTGGCCACAAAGAAGTTTAATTTTGTATAGTGAAATGTGTTCATCTTATCTTTTATGGCTTCTGAACTTTACATCATGCTTACAAAGATCTTCCCACTGTATGACTGTGACCCACATCTTCTCCTAGTATTTTAACAATTTCATTATCACACTTAAATCTTTGATCCATGTGGATTATGTTGATGTAGGGTGTGAAGTCAAAATTCACCCTTGTTTGCTTTTCCAGGTAACCCAGATCCAGCTTTATTTGCTTTTCCAAATGGCAAGTCAGTTGTCCTAGCATCATGTACTGAGTAATCCATCTTTTGTATACCTATTGGAAGTGACATCTCTATCTGGACTTGGTTCTAAACGTACCACTTAGTAACATTTGTCTCCCAATTGGGAGCTGGGATTTGAGGCCCTCTGTACAGAAGCCTCATGGTCTGTCCGGTACAAGTCAAGTTCCGAAGGGTAAGAAAGAAGGCAGAGGAACAGTTTGGGAAACAGTAAAGTTCGGTGGTAAGGCTGAGTGCTCACACTCAGTGCTTTGGCCCCAGTGTAGACCTAACCCTGTAGTCCCACAGTCTTGCTGGAATAACAGACCAACCTGGTGCTCCCTAGCACCAGTGAGACAGTGCAGCTGAGCCATAAACATGTTGAAAGACAAGAGGAGAAAGTTGTTTCCTAACAGTTACGTTTCTGTGCTGTTGACTTACTAAGCCTTTAATAAACAGCAAGCCTTATGAAAAGCATCTAAGCAGAGCAGTTCCTCTCATTAGAGGTGGTGCTGAGTCCCTTTTGCCCACAGCCCTGAGACTCTGCCCTTAGCTCGGAGGCGTGGGGATGGTGGGGGACAGTGTGCAGACTCAGCGCCGGAAACCTCAAGTGCACAGACCACCAACCGTGTCCCAAGAAGAGCACTGCATTTGTAAGCTTTGTGAGAGTGTACTATGGGGTGAGCGCCTTAGATCAACTATTCCTGGCTGCCAGTTCATGACCAAACAGGACTTTCACTTCCACTCCCAGGAAGATCACTGGTGTGAGTGCCCTCCCCAGACCTGCCCCCTCCCTCACCCTCCATGATTTCTTGCCCCCATTCCCACCGCCTGGCCATGCCCACCCATGCTTTGGAACAAATCATCGTGTTCAGAAAAAGCTCTTTTCTATACACTTGATGTTTCTCCTATTCTTCAGCTTTATGATGGCCTGAGAGAAAATTTGCCTCAGGACATTTTTTAGTTAATGATTCAAGCATCACCTGAGCAGATCACTGAAGTCACAAAACACTACTGCAATTATCTAGTGTCCTTGCATGTCCCAAGGACACAGCAGCTGTCCAGAAGAATTCTTACCCACGGTCTGAAGAATTTGCATTAATCTAAAGCCGAGCTTTCTGGGAAGCTGTGTGCATTTAGGAACCAGGCTAAGGATTAATGAAACTCCACCCACCCGCCCCGCACAGTGCATGGCCCCAGCCTGGCCTAGTTCTCTGCAGCACAAGTGATAAATCAATAGCTTGCTTATTATGCCTCTCACCCCACTCACTCTTTTCTCTCTTAAAATAATATGGGAAGGCTTCTTCCTTACTGGTAACTCAGAGAATGCTTGTAAAGTATGGGTTAAATCTGCAAAGAAAGTAATTTTTATTCTTGAGCTTGGAAAATAACTGAGCCACTTTTGGCAGATCTTTGATGTTTTCAGATATGCTCGGGATAGAAGTTCTAGATCTTTATTTTCCAAGCTGGCAATTACATAAAGTTAAAATGTTGCTTTAGTCTATAAATGCATAGGAAAAGGTCTAGGCAGATACACACCAAACTAAAAAGGGGGGCACCTGGGGAAAGGAATGGGGGATATGGAAGAGGGAACACTTGCATTTTATATGTCTATATTCTTTACAATCAGAATGTGTTTTTATTACATAATTGTGAAGTAGAAAATTTAAAAAAAATTTTTATTTTAGTTGCAAGTATGTTTTCTGCTATGGTCCACACAACAGAAATAACCCCAGTTCTCTATATTGCGTTCGTTTATTGGGCTCATTACACTATGCCTTTTTAAATCTCTTTTTGATACAGAACCTCTTGCAGGTTTGCCAGGGTTTTTGTTTGTTTCTTTGCTTTTGGCCATGCCACACAACATACAGGCTCTTAGTTACCTGACCGGGGATTGAACCCAGGCCCCAGCAGTGAAAGCACTGAGTCTTAACCACTGGACTTCCAAGAAATTCCCATGGTTTATTTTCATTTTTAAAAATATAAAACTCGCTTACTGATTTGAAATGAAGGGCAAAGTCCTTTCCATGACCCTGGATCCCACACCCAGGGCCTAAGACACATCTTTCCCAGAGCCACACTGTCAAGAATTCTGCCTATGAACATTGATTAGAGCCAAGGGAGTTGGGAGGCCATAAGGGCCTTCTCTCCCGGGTAATGGAGAGAATGAAACACACACACTCGCTCAAGAGAACCCCTGGCATTAGAAATGCTCCTGTCTCCACACAGGGCTCATCCTGCTCAACCCCACAAGCCCTCCAGCCAAGATAATCATTGCATTTGCAAATTTACCTAACCTGTTGACCGCCTGTGTTACATTCACTATTGAACCAGCTTAAGTCCAAAATTAAATTCCTTGACTAATGTTCAACTTAAACCAAAAAGAGAGAAAGAAAGAAAGAGCCATTTGGAAGGAAATACTTCTAGATTTCTTTTTTTTCTTCTTGTTTTATTTGTTAAGCTAATTTGTCCATTCTTCAGTGGTTTGGGACAGATAGAGATTTTCTTGTTGTTTTGTTTTGCATTAACTCCAGAACAGAGACTGACCTTCCTCTAGGACAGAAAATTAGCTAGTTAATATTGGGTAGTGAATATGCCACAGAGTCAACTGAAATGCTTAAAATCGTTTCTAAAATGAAGCAAGGCCCAAGAAATAAATACTCTAAGTCAAAAATTGAGATTGGCTGAAGATATCCAGTATTTTCTTAACTCTTTATGACCTCTTTATCGTAAGATTGTCAGCTACTACAAAGATATATAAATGGGTTTTCTGGTTAACACACAGCATGTGAATTCAAGTGTGACTCCCAGGGACAGAGACTCTAAAGGGATAAGAGTGTCACTTTCGCCCAGTATTGTACCAAGTGGGGCATGCACAACAGAGGGCACTGTGTGTGGACCAGTCTTATTTCTGTTTCCTGTTATTGGAGGTCACTTTTGATTGCTGGGCTTCCCTGGCGGCTCAGCTGGTAAAGAATCCACCTGCAATGTGGGAGACCCGGGTTCGATCCCTGGGTTGGGAAGATCCCCTGGAGAAGGGAATGGCTACCCACTCCAGTATTCTGGCCTGGAGAGTTCCATGGATTGTGTAGTCCATGGGTAGGCTCGCAAAGAGTTGGACACAACTGAGCAACTTTCACTTTTCACTTTGGATTGCATTTTGCTGGTGGTTCTATAGTTCCCCTTAAAGGTTTTTCAGAATTTCAGTCACTTAAAAAAATACTATGGTCCAGTATAGCTCTAAAATATACTTACATACCATAGTGAGTTTAAAATGAAATACGACCCCAGAACATGGGTTGCATGCTTAGAATAGCTGTTATAATTGAACATTCATTTTCATATTGTCCATTTTAATAATAGCAATAGCTACCACACATGTGCCAGGCAAATGCTGGATGTTTTACTTCAATTATAGCTGATAACAACCTTTTATGGTAAGTATTATTCTCCCAACTCAGAGCCAAGAAACAGAGCTGATGAAACAGAGCTGATATTCCAGCCAAACTTTGTCTGGTTCCAAAGCCCAGGCCCTCATCATAGCTGTTCAGACAGTGGCACAGTATTTGTTTGGTAAAACTTCAGTTGTAAGCTACTTCTTCCTATTGTTTTTAATAAAATTCCATGATGCACCTAACCAGGCATTTAAATGTTTGGTTTCATTTCTAACCTCATTGACACAGTGTAACACAATAATAAGGGAATCGGTTGATCTTTTATATAAAGGTAATAATACTGATTTTTTTTTTTCCCCGCTTTAGCCACCAGCTAAATACCTCCTTCCAGAGGTAACGGTGCTTGACTATGGAAAGAAATGTGTGGTCATCGATTTAGATGAAACGTTGGTGCACAGTTCATTTAAGGTAAATCAACATAAAAAACGATCAATGATCTTTGTGATTTGGCCACAATTGTATTGGAAAATGGAAAACTAAAAAGATGAAAGCTTGTGGTTTGTTGGCATTTGACTTCACTGTTCATAAAAGCCCAGTAACTGTTGGTTATTAACTCAGGTGAACATTAACTCAAGTAGTTGAATATTAACATAATTAGTTTGGGAGAAAAAAAATCCACTGGGCTGCCAATATCCCTGAGACCTCATTCTTATACAGTTTAAGTTTTCCAGCACTCTGCCCCCTGCAGAAATACTTTCCAGGTGGCACAAGGCAGTCAGTGCCCCAGGACACTGCTCTGTGTTTGTCTAGGTAACTGAGCACTGCACGAGCTGCAGGTTATATGGGGAAGGACAGGGGAGACACTGTTGAAAACTAGCAAGCAACTGCCTGTCCTGGGAATTTTCCCAGACCAAGTTTTGAAAGATGCCCAACTCTGAAGAAGACTTTCAGAGTTATGGCATCTGAACAGACTCAGTCATTTGTCTCAACGGTTTTCATGATAAGAGCTTGCTGGAGTTTTTCCTGAGCTTCATGGCTAAGTGTGTATCCACCTGCATGCCCTCCCTCCTGAAGGCCAGGGGCTGCAGTATGCTCAGCGTGAGCATCACAGTTTGACTTCCATCACCTCCCTCACGCCTCCCTCTCCATCTCCCCACCAGAATAGCAGCCAAAATTACAAATTACCCAAGGGCCTCCATGTATGTGTGTGTGTGCTCAGCCATGTCTCTCTGCAGCCACAGGAACCGTAGCCCACCAGACTCTTCTGTCGTGGAACTCTCCAGGCAAGAATACTGGACTGGGTTGCCATTTCCTCCTCCAGGGGATCTTCCCGACCCAGGGATCGAACCAGTGTCTCTTAGGCCTCCTGCATTGCAGGCAGATTCTTTACTGCTGTGCCACCTGGGAAGCTTGGGCCTCCAGAGGGGAACTGCAATGGCTGTACTCCTAAGAAATGAGTTAATTAATCATTTTTCCAATTTTTGAAGTTGTTTGAAACAAGCAAATGATGAAAAAGTTTGGAAATAGGGGACTGGTGTGTTGGGGGAGAAGCAGAAAGCATATGGGGTCCTGGTCCTGTTTTCCTTGGGGTGTTTCCAGTAATGGAACTGCCCTACTGTTGCTGGCCAGTTAGACCATTTTCCTCTGTTTACCACCAGCCATGACCCTGCTTACTTTGCTATAAGACATGAAAGCACCACCTGAGATGAAGTGTGTGTCTGACACCAGCCAGTCACTCCTTGATGGCTGTATGGGAAGTGGGAGAGAGCTACCAAATTTTCCTGCAGACCTTTCTGACAGAAACATCCCTCTTTGGGCCTGCTTCTCACTAAACAGAATCCTCCTTGACAGGTCAGGGCCAGGCAGTTGTCCTGGAGTCCTTGGGAGTGTGGAAGAGGGGCCATACACCCTCCCGGCAGGGAGAAATGGCCTGGCTGACCACTGGAGCATATGGGTACCACTCATTCCACAGCCCCACATGGGCCTTCCCAGGATTGATCCCAGGGATTCAGTGACCTTATATCCCAACTCAACTGTGAACTGCATTGGAAGCCTTTCCTCCCCCGTGGGCAGGATGCTCAGGACTTTCTCACATCCCTGAGGAGCAAAGGCCGTTAGGGCAAGGGTCAGTTGTCATCACAGCATAGCCAGCTTCCTTGAAAGCAGCTCTGGGAGCGTGGGCATCACCAGCCAGACTGCCCAAGGTTACTGAGGGCTCGTGGCTCCAGAGAGGGAGCCTTGGGAGCCCCTGGTGTCTCCAGGGCCTGCTCAGAGGGCATTGATAACACAGGTGATGTGAATAACATGTCTTCATTTCTTCCCTCCCTGAGCTGCCTGCATTTTCAAGCAGAATATTATATGATTTTTAAGGTTCTGGGCATCTCAAAGCCCTTTGAGAATCCAAAAGTTAAGAACTTCTCTCCTTGAAACTATAGAGCACACAGACCCAGAGACACATGTTCACAGCCCTGGCTTTGGCCCCCTTGTTGTATATACTTTGTGGAATAGAATGTCACAATCTTAACGCCTTACGAGAACTTCTTCCTTCAGCCTTTTGTTTTCTCGCCTCATTCTGTATTTTAGTTGTGAAGTGATAAAATACCAAGCTCAGCCTTGACCTTCCAACCAAAGCAGTGAAGAAACTGTAAGCTTAAGGCTCAAGTGCTCTAGTGAGTGCTTAGTACTGGTTCTGTGACCCAGTATTTTCCACAGTTTTTCAGTGTATATCTTAAAGAACAGTGTGTGTACAGTAATGGACTTAAAGGCAGACTTTAGTTCAGATTCTTACCAGAGACTCTGTACCCCATGCCCCTGCCCAGGGACCATCACACCCAGCCTCCCTCCTTCTGTTCCTCTCTTCCTTATCCCAAGTGTTTGTGATCTCATGATTCTCTTGGGCCTGTTCGTTTCCACTTGATTTGTGGAATTCCATTTAGAACTGAATGCGAGTCTGTCGTTGAGAATATAGTGACTGTTGAAGAATCACATTTGAGTTTTAAGTGTCACTAAGTGTGGGGTTACTTTAAATATGCAGATACTTATATATCTGTTTGTGAGTGTGCTAGGTATTGTACCACACAGTGCAGAACAGTCTAAAGTGTGGTGGCCCTCCCACCCACTCCACCCCACCCACCTCTAGGGCAGGAGACGGTGCCAGGCAAGGCTGGAAATCACTGACGCACAGGGCTGGATGCAGCCATGGGCACTCATCAGACCCATTGCTCTAACTGTGGAAGACGGGAGAAACCAAGGTCCAGAGGGGAAAGAGCCTGCCCAAGGTCATGGTCTGTGGCCTCTGACCTCACCCCATATATCCAGCGGCCCCACTTTGGGCCCATATGTTGAGCATGTCTGTATTTGTGCAACTTACCAGATGGCTCAGTGGTAAAGGATCTGCTGCAATGCAGGAGATGCAGGTTCGATCCCTGAGTCGAGAAGATCCCCTAAAGAAGGAAATGGCAGCCCACTCCAGTATTCTTGCCTGGGAAACCCCATGGACAGAGGGGCCTGGCGGGCTACAGTCCATACCACCGCAGAGTCCTACACGACGTAGCAACTGAACAAGCCATGTCCTCTAGGGCCGTCAGGCCCTCGCCGCCTCCCCCTGGTGGCCAGCAGTGGTTCCTGCCACTCTAGCTGAGAGCCAAGAGCTGGAGGAGCTCCAGGCCAGGTGCAGCACTCTTTGTGGTTGAGGCCAGGCAGATAATAAAGATGCTGAAAATGTAACAATATTCAGAACAGAAAATAACATGCTTTCCTGCTTATGTTTATTTTGAGGAAGGGAAGCATGCTCCAATGTCCCCCTGAACTGTTTTGTCCCATAATAAAAACAGTCCAGGCAAGCTTTTTTGGTGCTAAAGTTTCCAGCTTTATTTTGTTCTGTCAGACATATTAATTATAGTTTCTTCTTTCTCCAGCCTATTAGTAATGCTGATTTTATTGTTCCTGTTGAAATTGATGGAACTATACATCAGGTAAGAAATCAAAGCTAAATCTGAGTTTCAGTTAGTACTTTTTTTTTTTAGTAATTACATTTTCTATGAACTGTATTTCTAAATTCCCCTTTCAGTAATTTTGTTCCTAAATCAGGGGGAGGCAGACTTTATTAAAAATTCAGTGATTTTCTGCTTTTTTTTTCACTTGGATGAATTTTATGCTTCGTTTATAAGGGAAGCTATAATCTGTTTGTAAATATTAAATATGGTTGCAAGTTCAAATAGTTCTTTGATTTGATGCAGACTTTTAGAAGTTTCCATATCCCCCCTGGCCTAGCTTGATGGTCTAATTAATTTCCCTATGTAATTGCTTTAGCTACTCTCCTAGCAGGCAACAGGGAAGTGTCACAAGTCACTGACTTGCGGTAGATTCTCAGCAAAGATTGTCAAAGCTCTCCAGCCACTCCAGACTGACCTTGTCACTCCCGCATTGTGTTCCGTGAATATTTAGGAAAGCCCAACCCAAAAGGGAAAGGAGGAAGGGGGTGCATTTTTGGATCAGCAGGAAGCTTTGAATAAAGATGCCCTAGTCAGTTGGCATGCATCTTTGTTCTGATGTTTTTTTCCCCTTATATTCCTTTTTATTGCCTGAAGCTCCTCTAGGAATAGTTTCACTTACGAAATATTGGAAACACTATGGGAAGACATTGTAGGTTTTCCACAGAAATGCCCCAGTCATCTTCCTTGTCAACCCCAAGATCTAAAGGGAGAGCCTGTGGCCTGGTGTGTTTATATCCCAGGAGGAAAACTCCCCCTTGGTGCTTGAGCCGTAACAGGGTGTCTTTCCTTGGAGATGTCGGTAGTCCCTTTGGCCCTTGAATGCAGGGTGTCAGAGCTGGTGGGGCCTTGGGAGTCAACGGGTCCAGCTGCCTCACTGTCCACATGGGGGACAGCGGGAAGTGAGGCTCAGCCAGGGAGGGCTTGGTTCAAGGTCATACAATAGGACAAGTTGAAATGAGAGCTCCAGTTTCCTGTTCCTGACATGGGGCTCTTTGCCGTGTACTTGAGTCCCCCCTCCCCCGCTGCCAGGAGGTCCTGCCACACTTCATGCTTTGGAAAGCCATCAGGGAGCCAGAATGGCAGGCACTTGGGCATTTAATATTTGCCAACGCATCCACAGAATTAACTCCGCATCTGAGAAGCAGTTAAGGCTTCTGCATTTAATATCTTGGCTCGTGTGACAAGATAATGGGATGAAGGAGAAGCTGCCCACTGGCATGACAGAAATTAGGAGAGAAATGAATCCCTTCGTTCCTCATGACTATGAGCATGGCCCTTAGGACCTGACTTACTGTAGCCAGCCCGTTCTCAAAGGAGCTGCCCAGCTCCCCCAGCCCTCCAGACTGTGCTATGATTCACCTGGTGGTAGACACTCCAGAGCTGGGATCAGAAACTCTTTCTCTTGAGGGAATGAAGCCACAGGCGCCCAGAGGAGGACCAAGGCCCTGGCGAAGGCCGTGGCCTCGTTCAAGTAATCCAGGATAGGCTGTGCAGGTCCCAAGGGGCCTATTCTCGGTTACTTGCACGCGGACGCGGGCCTGGACGCCAGCCTCTGGACCCAGGACCCTCCTCTCTGTCAGAGGCACCAACGCCATAGTCCCCAGACCAGTCTCCTGCCCTTCGCATGTAGCAACACTTGCTTTCCAAGCAGCATCCCAAAGGAGACTGAGGACCACGGGCCGCACCCATTCCTAGCACCTTAGCAGCCTCCTGAGTAGAGTGTAGGCCTGGAGCTACTGCAGCCACACCCTACCCTGAGGCCTCTCCACTCCGCAGAGCCCTGTGGGCACCCATCCTGGCCATCCTGCTCCTCCGGCCCTCCCTCCACACGCCCTTTCACTCAGCCACAGGTTTCCCACCAAGACCTTCCCCTGTGTGAACTCCTCTGTCAGCAGCTCTTCCTCTGTATGGAGCAGAGCCCTGTTCCCCTCTGCCCCTCCTCCTGTAGGGTATCCAGCCTGCTCCATCTGCCGTTCACAACCATGCATACTCACCTCGACCTGCCTTCCACACTGTCTCCAGCCTTTCCTATCCCCATCTCCCCCTCCTTTGTCTCTGCCTCTGAAGGGCTGGTCAGCAGAGCCCTGGCCATTCTCCAATGCCCCAAGTGTTTCCAGGCAAGGTCTTATGCTCAGACTAATTTCTCATCCTTATCAGCCTGGTGAACTCCTATTCACCCTTCAAGGTCCAGGCCAAATGTTCCCTTTTGTGATTCCCTCCCCTTGAGAGGGCAGTTTATCATCATTAATTTATCCTTATGCTGCAGCTTTCATTATGCATGTTTATTTTGATCTGTTTTTCTGAATGTCTGCTCTAGACTGTGAGCTCTTAAAGGGCAAGGCCTGTGTTTCCCTCACCTTTGTAACCACTTCAGGCTGAGGCCAAAGCTGGAACTGAACGAATATGAGTTGAACTGAATTTTAACAAGTTTGAATTATTTTAGGGAAATGGCTAATTTCAAGTGAAATTTATTCAAGTTTTAATTAGTTCTTCCCTCCTCCCACCTTCTCTGCCTCCTCTTGCCAGCTCTACCTTCTTTCCCTGCTCCCATGTTCCCTCAGATCTGTTCAGGCTTCCAGTTGGGGGCAGAGCCCAGCCACTCTAGGAAAGGTGGTTCTTTGCCCCCTGTGCTTGGCAGCCGCTTCTGATGCCTGGTTTCTGGGGTCGAGAGTAGGCTGGTCTCACATCCCCTGAAGCATCTGTTTTCTGGAGCAGACCGAAGCAGAGTTAATGTTGTGTGTCAAGTAGACCGTTTCCCACACCAACAAGGAAGGCCTTCATGCAGCTTTACTGCTCCTGCACCTCCACCCCAGGCCTTCTGAGCAGGGGAAGGGTTCCAATCAAGTAGGCAGCCACCAGAGCAATCCCAGACCTGCCGGGCAGTGGGCCATGCCCTGACCTCCACCAGAAGGACCACCCCAGACCACGGCTTCTGTCCAGAAACGGCCTGACCCATAGCGTGTCCCATGAAACATACATGAAATGAAGGCTCTGGGTCACCCAAACGTGGCCCAACCTTTCCACTCACTGGTTCTGAAAATCCCCAGAACCACCCCACACCATGTCAGCTTCCCTTTTCCCCCTGGGCGGGGAGTCTGCTCCAAACCCAGACCTGGAGCGCACCGTGAGACAGGTATCTGGTCCTAAGCGCCATGTTAGATTACACAGCCCCTCGTTCAGTCCTCCTGGGGGCAGGAGGCAGGAACCGGCTTAGGAATTCTTCCTTCCCAGGGCTCTCGGGGCCCCAGGCCTTCCTTGGAGGCAGCTGTGACTGACCTGCATGCTGTCCCTGCCGTTGCAGGTGTATGTGCTGAAGCGGCCACACGTGGACGAGTTCCTCCAGAGAATGGGACAGCTGTTCGAATGTGTGCTCTTTACTGCCAGCCTGGCCAAGGTGGGTCGTGCCCCCAACCCTCAGACCCCAGCCCCTCCAGCCCTGCCCCCTGTCTGTCAAGCGGCCCTTTGTTAAGGTGGGGGAGCAGTTTCCATGGTGACAGCTTCCCACCCCAGATGGGGTAGATGCAGGCCCTGTGCCCAGCACCAGCCTGAGAGGCTTTTGGGTTACCATAGTGACAGGAGCACCGGGAACAAACGCTCCATAAAGTTGCTGCGTGCCGCCGCTGAAGCTGCTTGTCTACAGACCAGGAAACCACAGGAGTGTCCCGTGTGGCCGAGACAGGCGTCTGCATCTCATCTGGCTGAGGCCTCTGTGCACTTGGGTTAGCAGCTCACCCGGGTTTCAGGGAAGGATAAGCATCAAAGGTTCATCCACCCGCGAAGGCCGAGTGAGCGTTCTGACTGCCCTAAAGAGCCCCAGGACCTCAGGCCAGTCACTTCACTTCTCTCGCCTCCGTTTCTTCTATGAGATAGGGATGATCCCATCTACTTCGTGGGGTGGATCAAATGAAATAACGCCCGGAAGGAGCTCAGCACAGGCCCCGACTCCTGTTCAGCAAGGGCCTGTGGAGCCCCTGCTGGATCTCCCATGTGCTGTGCTGGGCGCTGTCACATGGTCCTTGCTCCTGGGGTTCATTCTTTATTATAATTATTCATGATGATAAAATAAGCCACACATGTTTTGGTACTGTGGTTTGGTTTGAATCTCTGACCCAGCATCTACAGTGGCCCTGACCAAAGAAAGTGGTTTCTTTGCCCTTACCCACTGTTTGAGGGACCTGGCAGGTTCACAGCACTGCCTCCCACCATGTGGGTGAGCCTGTCCTTTCGCAAGTGAAATGAGGGGCCTGCGCTGTGTGGAAGGCCAGCCCCGCTCCTTGAAAGAGCTCTTTGCCATGTCTGTGACTCCAAACCTGGCCCTGAGAGGGCCAATGCCATCCATTTGTTGGTGGCACCAAGAGTGTCTCCACGGGCACCTCAGGGACCCCCAGTAGCCCCAAGATGAGCTCTGCAGAGTCCAGGTTAGACGTCTGCCTGTCTGCAGACCTGCTCCAAGGATGCACAGGCAGCTTCCTCCCCCGGGTTCCATCTCTATTACAGGCTCCCTTCTCTGAATGTTGGGGACTCTGACCCTGAGTTCCCAGATGTGCTGTGCTGCTTTGCTGGGCTGGGCATTTCTGGTTTGGGCTATCTCTCTGCCATTCTATCAGGCTCATCGCCAGGCCATAAAGCTTGAGCCAGTGGGGAGGGAATCAAGAGCCCCAGGCTGTCTTCTTTATGCTGAAAATAGAATGCAGCCTCAGGAAGAACATCGTCTTCCCCAGTGGGTACCCTTTCAGATGAACGGTACCCACGACTGTGCTGTAGTGCCGATGGCTCTTCTGACAGTGCTCTCGGCCGCTGAGGCACCTGAAGTGATAACCAAAGAAATAACAAACAGGAAGGTTGCACTGTGCTGAGGGATTGAGAGCTGTTTTTTTCCTTTGGCAAAATTGAAAGCAGTCTTTCTTGGCATCATCCCCAGCACTTGCTTAAACATCCTTGTTCGGTCTCTCTTCCTGGACGGCTCCCACCTGCCCCTCCATCTGTCTCTCCAGCTCTTCTCTCGCTGCTACCCCAGGCTGCCTTTGCTGAATCAGCCCCCACGTGCTTCCTTCCAGGGACTTCAGTGGTGGTCAAGTGGCTTGGACTCCATGCTTCCACTGCAGGGGGCACAGGTACCATCCCTGGTCAGGGAAGTTCCACGTGCCATGCAGTGCATGTGGCAAAAAAAAAAAAAAAAANCCCCCATAGCTTGAGTGGTAGTGAAAACTACCTGAACAGTGATGTTACTTTCACACACATACAGACCCGTAGCTTGAGTGGTAGTGAAAACTACCTGAACACTGTGGAAAGATAAATAAAAAGTGAAACCGTTCCAGCATCCCCTGGTCAACCACTGGAGGCTCAGGAAAGGGACAATCTTATAAAACAAGGTCCCATGAAGTTTAATCACACACACACCAACTTTTAAGTCCTATTGGGTTGTCTGTATCCCCCTTCCATTGCTTCCTAGCTGCAAGTCACTCATTCTAGTAATTATTCTACTAATTATATACAGTAAATGGATCAGGCAATGTGATTTAACCATCTGAAAACCAATTATGCTGCTGCTAAGTCGCTTCAGTCATGTCCGACTCTGTGCGACCCCACAGACAGCAGCCCACCGGGCTCCCCCATCCCTGGGATTCTCCAGGCAAGAATACTGGAGTGGATTGCCATTTCCTTCTCCAATGCATGAAAGTGAAAAGTGAAAGTGAAATCGCTCAGTCATGTCCGACTCTTAGCAACCCCATGGACTGCAGCCTACGAGGCTCCTCTGTCCATGGGATTTTCCAGGCAAGAGTACTGGAGTGGGGTGCCATTGCCTTGGCTATCTGCTAAAGAACATACAGCGAGAAACACACAGTATAAAACAGATTACCGCTCCACTGGCAACTCTGTGCCACTGGACCGCAGACTGTTAAAAAGAAAATAGCAACACTCAAAACACAAGGGCAAACAAGAAAATTTATGAACGACAAAGGTGATGGTGAAGAATTACCACCACAAGTGGCAATCCAACCAACCAAAGAGTGGGCCTACTGCTTGGCCTTCACACTCCTCCCGGAGCCTGGTATCTTCACTGGTGCCGGTCCGTTCACGAGTCAGCCATACTTTGGTACCTGAGTGTTCACAAGCCTCCTGGATGGAGTCTCAAAAATTGATACCCAGTTGTAGAATTTCTCAGGGCAACAGACAAAACAGATGGATGGCTCTGGGTGTAAAGGAGCAGAAAGCAGGGACAACCGATGACAGAAGCTCTGGCTTTATTAACATCTTTGGAGAAAGTTTAGTTGAGAACTCTGATATAAAACAAAGCCTTGGAAATAATATACACACCTCAACTGGCCAGGATTCTATGCTTATTTTACCTCAGAAAATTTAAAAAGTAGTAATTTTCTTTTGCAAATTTTTTTTTGGTAAACTAAATTATTTGCAAATTCTCAAAGTACTGGTGGCTACACAGAAATGCTACGGACAACACTAGTAAAAATGACTCAGAAATTAACAGGACAGGGAAAGCCTAATTTGCTATCTTCACAAGAGAAACTGAAGCAGTGTATCTTTAACTACAAACCCCTTCCCCTCTTTGCAAGCATTAAAGAGTCCTCACACATAGCTAATTTAAAGGTTTAGTTTATACAACTGATTTCATTCTGCAAACTCCACAATATAAATGGCAATAACTACATATTTTAAATACTGTAATAAAAATAAACAGTCATTAGTCAGTTCTGTAATGCAATAAGAATGTATAACTTTAAAAAACAAATTGTGAAGAAAAGCATACGTAATAAATTAAGGAACATCTGAACTGCTAATAGTTTGGGAAAGAACTTGAACTTTTATAGTATGTATACAAAAGCAGTAGAAATGAAGAAAACAAATGACTACATATTGCTGTTGCACAGAGAAGATTGGGTGTACTTTATTAACAATTCCATCCTCTTTCCTGCAGCCTGGAGCAGGAACAATGTCATTGGACGGGAGTCTCCAACAGCAAAGGGATACTGCAATACGTTACTAAGCAACTCACTGTGATTTCACACCATATGAGGAAGAAATTTTTTAAAAATTAAAAAAGGCACGCATAAGCTGATTTAATATATTCTAAAGTCCAGGCTACTCTCTTAGATACAATGTTTAGAACACTTGTATAGCAAAACAATTTTTAAATAAACATTTCCAAAAACTTGAATACACAACTTAGAAACAATGGATCTGCACCGCCCCCTCCAAAAAGTTACATTAAAAAAAAGTGTTAAGAATCATAAAATAATTAGAGCTAACCTAATTTAGAGATTAAGAAAGGGATTCATAAGCAACCTAAATTCTTTAGGTAAATAAAGTGAATGTTTTACTAGAGTAGAAGGTACCATGTTCACTAAAAGTCAGTTCTCACTACAATTCATGCCTATTTAAAATTCTATCTTTAAAGATATTTAAACCTAGTTTATTGTTCCTTATCACAATTAGCTCAGGAAGAGCTCAAACTAAAGCATGCACACACAAAATAATCTAGCATTTAGTCATCTCATTAACTTACGTCTTCACTTTTAAAAGACTGGTCAAACTGTCTCAAAAATACTGGAAGGTTTCTCTACTTTGATGACGTATCTATGCATCTCAGGCAGCTTTTTTCTATCCATCTCCTTTTCCTGAATAAATGTTTTAATGCCAGTTGACTTAAACATATATAAAGATAAATGAGGCAGATTCTAGTGTATAGAAGTCATTTATAAGATACCACATGCAAAAACAAAAGAAAAACTTTTAAGTTGAAATGTGTTTTCCCCAAAATAAATGTGCAGGTACCCTCCACTGAGGGTGATCTGACCACCTTAGCCTTTTGTGAAAGAACAGAGCTAAGTTCTTTCTGATGGCCCACTGTGAAAATAATTTAAGATACTGTAAACTTTTAGAAGCATTTTTCTAGTCTTTATTAAGTATAATTTGTGGTAATAATACTTATTATCCTAAAACAAGAGGTGTAGGATCGAGAATTTAAATCTTTTTCTGGGTGCTTAATCTTTCTTAAAGGTAATACTGCTGCCATAATTTGTGTCGGCGTAAATTAGGTATTTGTAAAAATAGCCATTAAATACTAATTCTCAAGTATATTTAAAGTACATATAAATCCTATGTTAAAAGTATAAGCTAGAAGAAATATATAGCATAGTCCTAGGATTTCTAGATTGTTGACATCAAAAAGTAAACCACCCTCTTTAAGACTTAACAGAACTTTAAAAAAAATTGCTTCAACATATGAATTTAAGACTTTACTTTATTCAGCAAAATCATTTATTTACACAGTGGGGAATGCTGGTTTGATTCTGTCAATGAAATAGAAACCAGGTGAACAGAGACAATACTGAATTGTGTATGTATCCTGTGCCAGAGGTGACCAACTGCTTCCTTACCTGTGTCAGGAACACCAAGAGCAACGGTATCGAGAGACACTGGCTAACAATACACCACAAAGGCCCAGTGACACCCTGGGGCTTCCAGTGCAACCACCAACTTTTTCTTTTTTTATAAATATATAAAAAAACAAAAAGTCAGCAAAACCAGCATTTTGATGTAGTAAACAGAGTGTAACTCTAAAGTCAGTGGGTCAGTAAAAACCTTATCAGACCATCCATAGTTTACAAAGTGATCTGTTCTTCCTCAGACCACTAACAGAGTCCAACAGGTGAAAAATAGATCGCTTTTTAGAAGGTAACAATGATCTGATAAGGATCTGACTTAATGGACGTTAAGAGGGGGTTGGGGGATAAGGGGGNTAAGGGGGTTGGGGAGTGGGTGGGCTGGGGGAAAAAAAGGAACTGTAGAGCATAGCCCCTATTAAAACAAGCTAACTTTCCAGATTTTCCAAATTAAAAAAACAAAAACAAAACAAAAAAAACCACTTCAACATGAAGCTACCATACAAAGTTTTTCCATATTTCTTCGTAAAAAGTTCAGAGTTTGCAGTCTAATCCTGGGTTTTTAACGAGAAGGACAGTTTTGGCCTGGACTTCCCCTTGCCCAGGATAATTTTTTGTTCTTCTTTTTGTTGACGCTGTCGCTCTTGTTCTAGTTTCATCCTTTCCTCATGAATCTTTCTTTGTTCTTCAACAATTCTCAACTGTTCTTCAGCCTGTAAGTTAAAAGTAAAAAATTAGTAACAAATTTTTTTATTTGTAATATTCTGACAAATTAATCGAAAGGGTATACAAAAGTTTATGTTTAAAAACAATCTTGCCTAAGATGACATAGAAGGTATCAGGGAAAAATATTGAGGAAGTCGAAAAGAACTCCTTATAAATTATTCTAACATTTTCCAATATTGTTTTTTATTGAAAAATATATGAACAAATTGTTAGGAAAGCACATGAACATTTTGAAGATGAAAAGAAGTTTCTAGAATCATGCCTTGAGCTCAGTATTACCTATTTTTATCTATCATTTTAGTAACCAGACTAACAAACTGTCAATTACGAATGGAGGCATGAATTCTAGAGTATTCTATCTACCAATTTAACTAAATTTGTAATCAGAAAGGCATACAAAAATCCTCAATGGTGCTACATTATACTGTCATATTGACAACCAAAAAAATAATAAACCTTTTTCTGGAGAGAAAAATAACGAAACCTTTTTGACTTGGCTGACTATTAAAACGCTAATTTCAATCAGTCCAGTCACTCAGTCATGTCTGACCCTTTGCAACCCCATGGACTGCAGCATGCAAGTCTTCCCTGTCCTTCACCAACTTCTGGAGCTTGCTCAAACTCATGTCCATCAAGTCAGTGATGCCATCCAACCATCTCATCCTCTGTTGTCCCTTTCTCCTGCCTTCAATCTTTCCCAGCATCAGGGTCTTTTTCAATGAATCAGTTCTTCGAATCAGGCAGCCCAAGTATTGGGAGTTTCAGCTTCAATATCAGTCCTTCCAATGAATGTTCAGGACTGATTAATTTCCTTTAGGATGAACTGGTTTGATCTCCTTGCAGTCCAATTTCAAGAAAATTAACCAGAAGGTTTATATTTAACCTGAAGGTGTGTCTCCTGGGTTGGGAAGATCTAGAGAAGGGATAGGCTACCCACTCCAGTATTCTTGGGCTTCCCTGGCTAATTTCAATCGACAACAATAAAATTAATTCCTGCAATGCCTTCAACTCCTTCAGTCTCAAGCAACCAACTTCCTGCATTCTCTACAGAAGATTTCCTCTCTGCACCAAGAAAATTCAGGCCATTCTCACCAGCTCCTTCCTCCTCAAGCCGCTCTTCTCTCCAAAGATACCACATCCACTTCCTTAAACTCTCAACTAGATGCAATTCCACTCCACTCTCCCCCAGGGGACATCAGGCAGTGTGTGGTGGTGACTTGAGTCATCAAGACTGGTGTGTGGCTGCTGGCATCTCATGGGGAAAGAACAGACTGCCAAACACCCAACAAGGCCTAGGACAGCCCCCGCAACAAACAACTCACTCCAAAGTTGAACAGTGCCAAGGTTTAGACCACCTGTGCCAACCCTTGACTTCTGAATCTCAGTTATCACCGAGTTGGCCTTTTCTCCCTATTTGACCTTGATCGTAAAATATTCACTGCATCATCTGAATGCCTTTTTATTTCCAAAGTCAAAAATTCATTGCTTTCATCTCCATTATGCTCCTGAAATTGCTTTCTAGATGGTCAGGGCATGGCACATGCAGCTGAGTTCAAGGTGTAGCAAAGACTCTCAGGGTGCATACCTGTGCTTCGGAAACTTTCACCAACACAGACATCCCTAAAGTTCTACCTCGGCCTTAAGGAAAGCATATTAGAAAGAACCCTGGGGATTGAAGGATTTTATATCACACACCTCAACAACCCACTTGAGAAATTTATGAAAAGCACTTTGGCACTATCTACCCCAAACTACATTTTCATAGCACTTTTATATCCAGCAATTTCATTTTCTACTAGTTTTATTCTATAAATATACTTGCATACATGCAAAGTTGAACAAATTTATTATAACATGGTTTGTAAAAGACTGGAAAAACCCTATAAAAGAAAATACTGTGTAACTGTTAAATCCAGAATTATGTGATATTACCTAATCAAAAAAATTAAACAAGATTTAAAAAGCAACTTCCTTCACAGACAGAAAAAACTATTCCAACCGTATTGAAATTAACTTCAGATTTGAGTGAAGAAAAAAGGTTCATTTTCATTAAGTCTACAAATACAGCAGATGACAGTGTCTATGTAGCAGGGGAGCATAATTAAGCTGGGATGACGCTAACCACTGAAGTGCTATGCCCAGTGCCAGCAAAACACAGGGCCCGCTGCTGGCACCTGACAATGGAACAATTCTCGAAACCTGAAGCACACCTTTCCTGCCTCTATGCACACACACTCGTAGTTTGTTCTATTATGGCTTTAAACTAAGCATATTTGGGGACCAAAAAAAAAGATGGATTTTCACTAAACTTATCATGGTAATCATTTCATAAATCAAATGTTTAGGTTATACACTAACCTATACAGTGCTGTATGTCAATTATACCTCAACAAAACTGTAAGAATAAAATAAAAGAGTAACAAAACAGACACTTTCAAATAAAATGGTGCAGAAATAAGTGTCTTTGTGTCAAGAACATGTATTCTAAAATGTGGCCTGAAATAAGTTTTTTAACAATTTTAGTATATTAGGGAAGGCTCCCTATTTGTAGAACATGCCAAGATTTTGTAAAACACAGAAGAATTTGACATGCATAAAAGTTGGTTTTTAAGATTCAGTACTTCAATAATCTTAGGAAAATCTTAATTATTTTTGACCCTTATATATAAAGAATGACTGAGAGTAATTATATCATAGGGTAATTACAAGATGAAATAAGATAATTATGAGAGCACACTGTGAAGTACAACACTTATAAATGCTAGAAAATAACGCTTTCAGCCAAAGAGAAAAAATGAGGCCTAAGTAGAGTGACCAAAGAAGAAAAGCCATTATTTTAGCTCTAAAATAAGAAAACTATGTTGAACTGATAAAATTACCAAGTCCTTTTCAACTGCAAGTTAATGAGTATGTTGGTAAATTGATAAACCTTGACAATAAAGTAAATTTTATATTAAAAAAGGCTAGCTGAGAGAAACCAATCTTCTCTCATTGTAACTCAGTGGCTTTCAAGAGACGGAAACCTGCCCGTGCATCAGCATGTGTGGTGGGGCGCCATGGCTGCCTGGAAAGGTGTTCCGCTAAGGCCATGCAGCCCTCTCAGCTAACTGACCTGCTGCTCTGTCTCTCATGACCCTGTCTGCAGGCAAGTATGCATTATTCCTCTCCCCTCTTCGTTTCCAATGTGCACACAAGAAACCATTCTTCCAAATGAGGGGCGGGCACGCACAGGCGTGTTTATACCGATGGACAGCACCGAGTTCTCTTACACCATGGAGGCCTAAGAGAAAGGTCAACACCGATGATGCGGGCCAGCCTTCCCGGCCACTGCACCCAGGGCCCTGCGTGGTCTCAAAAAGGTTTTCAACTCTCACCCCATTCAAAAGAATTGCTGAGATCAAATACACAAAAGCAGCGTATACTGCCATAATAGAAGGGTCTACCTAGCCCCTCGCCCAGGATCTTTTGTCTCCCTGTCCCTTTTTACCCAGAGGTTCTATTACCTTATTAAAAATTAACTCTTTTCTAAGGGTTCTCCTTACACTGTCTACAATTTTGGATCAAGGTTCTTAGCAGCAGTTTCTTTAGCAAATAGTGATACTAAAAACCATCACTGTCTACTTGGAATACATATGAATTTTTATGAAATATGTATCAGGACTGATAACAGGAATGATGGGAAAAAATAATTACAATTAGGAATCATGCCCCTAACTTGGAAATGTGAAATTTCTACATTTTAACCTTCCAAAGCACATGTTTCACTCTGCTATTTTGCAATTCTAACACACCCTTCCCTCCATTAACAAGTATAATACAGGTCCCATTTTAGATAAAAAATGAGTAAAAAATATTAAAAAAAAAATATTAAAAAGAAAATCTGATGTAATTAGTTTTGACCCTTAGCAAACTATTTTGTTATTCATGTACAAGGCCAAAATAAAAAGGAGGGGGGTTGGTTTGAAAAAAGTAATACCCTCTTTCCCCCCAGGAGCTCATGGCAATTTAGTTATTCTGACAGACACCTTCTGAGGATATATACCATCATTGTATCATTAGCTACTCATCTAAAGAGAAATCATAACCACCCTCCCTCTAGTCCCCTTTCTCCTCAGTTTAATTCCCTTTTGCTACCTTTATATCAAACATACTTTAGATAACATCTCCTCTCTCCTCATTTTACCTAAAGTACAAATAACTGCTTCAAGAACTGCCTGGTAATTGAGCATGGTATGAAACACTGGGTACAGAAATCACTGTCTTCCAGATCTCTGGAGAGACTGCTCGACGTTACTGCCAAAAGAGAGAGCTGACACTTTCAGGATTCTACCATTCATGTCTTAAAATTTCACAAAAAAGAAACTGTACTCTTCTACATGCACTTCTTTTAATTCTGTACCCTAAATTCTCTTTTACTCGGTTCTTTTATCTTGTTCAATAAGCATTCCTTTCGTGAAAGTTTTCCTTCAATGCCTGGTGACCGCTGGCTCTTGGCATGACCACACCGGGCCTTCCTAGTTCCTACAGCAGACTTCCTTCTCTTTCCTTTCCTCTTCTTCCTCCCTCTGCACACCCTCCTCACTCACCAAGTTCAGCTATTCTCTCTTTACTATTTCTATTTCCACCTTATCAAGTGCCCACCTTTTCACTGACCTCAGTGGCTTTGTTTCTATAGCCTTTGTCCTTCACACCACACTGCACAATGTCAATACATTTAATGTTCAGTTTTTAAAAAATTGTTGCCCAGAATACATCAACATAATTAAATCAGTTTTCTACTTTATCATCTGGGAACAAGCCTCTCAATGCCTGAAAACCCTAACTTGCCCACCATTCCATCCCAAATTAAGATATTTAAATTGACCTGTAAATTTGATGCATACCATCTTTTCCCATCTCTTAAATTGTATAAACATTGTATAAACATGTTACTAGTCACTGACACACACTCAGCTCTAGGTACAAATGTTCTGTTCTCTTTCCAACTGTTAGTTTCCGGTAGCCACTGTAACATATTACCACAAACTGGATAGCTTAAAGCATCGGAAGTGTGTCCAACAGGCAGTTATCACTGCAGCAGAATCAAGGTGCTGACATTCTAGGGCCACACTGCTTCCGCCAGGACCTTCCCGTCTCTGCTCCGACTCCATACTGCCATCTCATCTGTTATGGAGTCTGAAAGTCTTCTGCCACGGTGTCTTCTCTCTCAGTCCACGTTGGCAGCGCTTCTGCTGATCTCCCAGGCACATCTGGCCATGAGCCAACAGGCTCTTCCACAGGGCCTTCTTGGATAATCTCATCTGCTCCTGGCTTCTGCTAAAATGGCTGAGGTAACCTGTGAGTCACACGCCTAACCTTGTCAGCATTAGCAAGGAGATGTCCAGTCATACCCATGGCCTTCTTTCTAGCACAAACATCAAGTTCTCATCTATTTTACTTCCTGGTTCTTTGCTCAATTTCTCTCTTCTTGCATTTTTCATAAATTATGAGAAGAAACAAGACTACACTTTACTTAGAATTGAAGGTCATCATGATGTAAGCTCTACCTCTTGCTGTAGGATACAATCCAGCTAGGTTTCTCCCACTATATAAGGAATTCCCTGCCTCCAGTTTCCATTAACATGTTACTTGTTTTCTTCCCACCCCTAACCGGAAGTGCCCAGAGGCACTTTAGAAAGTCCATATTCCTACCTAGAGTCTCTCAAAAGCAGTCCAGGCATTTTCTGTCATGTGCCTCAAAATTCTTCCAGCCTCTATCCACTGTTCAATTCCAAAACAGGCCCACATGGTTAGGTAACAAGTTAGCACAAACTAGGTAGGCTCAAAACAACACAAAGTTCATCTGAGGGCTGGAAATCCACAATCAGCATCGCTGGGCCCATACCAAGGTGTCGGCAGGCTGTGCTCCCTCGGGAAGGCCTAGGGGAGTCCACTGCGAGCTTCTTCCCGCTCCTGGGGGCTGCGAGGAGGACTTCTTGCACTCTGACCACATCACTCCTGTCTTCAAGGCTAGTATATTTCAACCCCTCTCTTCTTGCCATGTCCTGTGTGTTCTGTGATAAAACCTCTTCCAGCTCCCTCTTGAAAGGATACATGTGAAGGCATTCAGTTTAGTCGCTCAGTCGTGTCTGACTCTCTGTGACACCATGGACTGCAGCATGCCAGGCCTCCCTGTCCATCACCAACTCTCAAGAGTTTACTCAAACTCACATCCATGGAGTTGGTGATGAGTTGGTGAATGCCTGAAGGCATTCAGGGCATAGTAATAATCCAGGATAGAATTTCTTACCCCAAGACCTGAACTTGTATCTGTAAAACTCTTTATCTGTCATATAAGGTAACATTCCCAAGTTTTGAGGATTAGAACATGGTATCTTTTTTTAGGGGGCTGGAGGTTATTTTTCAGTCTACTATACTAACATTAAAAAGTGCTTTTGGTTCAAGACGGCACAGTAGAAGGACATGCATTCATCTCCTGTGAGAGCAACAAGGCCTTTAACCAGCTGTAGAACCACCACTGGAACCCACCAAAAAAGACACCCCACATCCAAAGATGCCACAGTGAGTGGTAGGGGGGGCACAATCAGGATAAAATCAAACCCCACACTTGCCAGGTGGATGATCCACAGACTGGAGAACAATGATACCAAAAAAGATCTCCCACTGTTGTGAAGGTTCTGAACACCACGTCAGGCTTCCCAGCCTGGAATCCAACAGAGGGGCTGGGGAGCCCCAGGGAATCTGGCCTTGAGAGCCCACAGGATCTGATCATAGGCCTCCCAGGACACTGAGGGAAACAGACTCCAGTCTTAGCACGAACAAAATTTTGCACACGCCCAGACCTAGAGAAGAGCAGTGACCCCACAGGAGACGGAGCCAGAATTGCACGCTCGTGTTGGAGGGCCTCCTGTGGAGGCGGCGGCCGCCAGGGGCTCATCACAGGGAGGGTCCCCTGGAGCGTAAACCCTCTGGGAGTTTGCCTCTAATCCTACCATAGAGCCCCGGAGACCCCAGGGTTGGGTAACCTCAGACCAAACTACCACCAGGGATGGAGTGTGACGAGACCACCCCCCACCACCAGCAGCAGATAATCAGATTAAAGCTTTCCTGAGCAAGGCCCTGCCCACCAGAGCAAGACCCAGTTTTTCCCACCACCCGTTCCTCCCATCAGGAAGTTTACACAAGCCCCTTAGCTTCCTCCATCAGAAAGCAGCGATATGCAGCCAGAAGAAGCAGTCTCACAGTGGCTAAAACAAAAACCGTTATTACAGAAAGTTAATCATGATGACAGAGCAGAAAGTTATGTCCCAGATGAAGGGACAAGATAAAATCCCAGAAAAACAACTAATGAAGTGGTGACAGGCAACCTTTCAGAAAAAGAATTCAGAATGATGATAGTGAAGATGATCCAGGATCTCAGAAAAGCATAGAGGCAAAGATTGAGAAGATGCAAGAAATGTTTACCAAAGACCTACAAGCACTAAAGAACAAACAGAGATAAATAATACACTAGAAAGAATTAACAGCAGAATAACTGAGGCTGAAGAACGGATAAAGGGAGGACAGTAGTGGAAATCCCTGCTGCCAAACAGAATACAGAAAAAAGAATGAAAACAAATGAAGACAGACTACAAGACTTCTGCACAACCTGAGGACAATTAAAGGCACCAACATTTGCATTACAAGGGTCCCAGAAAGAGACAGAAGAGAAAGGACTTGAGAAAATATTTGAAGAGATAATAGCTAAAAACTTCCTGAACATGGGAAAGGAAATAGTCAACCAAGTCCAGGAAGCACAGAGTCCCAGGAAAGATAAACTCAAGGAGGTGTCTCACACCAAGACACATAGTGATCAAACTGACAAAAATTAAAGACAGAGATAAAATATTATAAGCAACAAGGGAAAAACAACAAAAAACATACAAGGGAACTCCCATCAGGCTATCAGCTGATTTCTAAACAGAAACTCTACAAGCCAGAGGGAATGGCATGATATATTTAAAGTGATGAAAGGGAAGAACCTACAACCAAAAATACTCAACCCTGCAAGACTCTCATTCAGATTTGATGCAGAAATCGAAAGCTTTCCAGAGAAGCAAAAGTTAAGAGAATTCAGCACCACCAAACCAGATTTACAACAAATGCTAAAGGAACTTCTCCAGGCAGGAAACACAAGAGAAGGGAAAGACCCATAGAAAATAAACCCAAAACAATTAAGAAAATGGTAATAGGATCACATATATCAATAACTACCTTAAATGTAGACAGATTAAAAGCACCAACCAAAAGACACTGACTGACTGGGGGGATGAAGATATGTGTGTGCATTCACTTCCACTCACCACGTCACTCTGCTTGACACCCCCAAATTGTATGTAATTATTTTATACTGTTAAGTTAAGCATGTTCCCATTACGGCTTGAAATTATTTGGTGGGGGGGGGGGTGGTCTGGCTATTGATTGTGAAAATTGATAAAACATTTTTACTATTGTGATTATGTAACTATTACTCAATATCATTGTTATCATGATTGGTCAACAGAAAAACAGAACTTTGTATCATCAAAACTAGGATCTAATAGAAAAACCTGTAAACACGTTTTAAAATCCACATGCATATCAGAACTATCTTGAAATTTTTTTTGAAAAATACGAATGCTCAGGTATTGCCCTTTTCTCCAGAGCTCCAGATATGTCTCTAATGATCAGTCATGTTTAAACAACTGGACTATATGATGATCTTTACTTTTATCTAGTTTGTTTCATTTTTTCTATTTCATATTCAGCACTCCTATTTAGTTTGTTCTCCAATTTCTCCATCTCTCTTTTGTGTTCTTTTTCAAGCCTTTATCAAGTATAGCTAAAAAGCTTTTGTATACATACACAGTATGCATAAAATATATTTTAGAAAACTTTTTTGACTTTTTGCCTAAAATATTATGACACTGTTATTCACTTGTCTTAGTATGAATAGAAAGCTAGATTTCTAATTAAAAAATAGATATGCAACAAGCAACAAAAATTTACTGTATAACACAGGGAACTATAGTCAATATCTTATAATAACCTGTAATGGAAAATAATTTCAAAAATAATACATGTGTATAACTGAAGTACCTTGCTGCGCATCTGAAACACTGAAAGTCAACTATACTTCAATAACATATATACACATACTTTAAAAAAAAGTGCTTTCTTGCATCTTTCTAAAAACTCTTTTTTACAGTCTCTCCTAACTGCAAAGTAAGATCTAGTTTACTTTAAGAATATGGATACATTTCATATACAGTACACAATGGTACGATTTTTTAAATCTCTCAAACTGGTGAGATACCAACTGTCATGTAGCACAATGAATATGGGAAATCTCCCTATCCGATAAGGGAAAAAGGGGAAAACTATTCAACATTAAAGAGAGGAGATATACTATATATCTACAATTTCAGGGAACTGTTTGAGGGTCATTTTTCCTACTGACATAACCACCTGGAACATTTTATTCCATGCCAACACCTATCACCTTAGTTTGTTTCCCTTTCTGAGTAAGTAAGATTCATATACATTTCAGGACAGTATCTGGGCTCTTCCCAGACACATCACTAAAAAACTGTCCTCACACAGTTTTTAAGTATTAACACTGATGGAAATTAAAATTCTCCATCTCATCATGCTAACAGCCTTGCAAATAGTTGATGCTACTTGTGCATTGCCAATACTAACCCAAGAATTTGACCCAATGTGCCAAAAAGCCAAGCCAAGCCAATTCACATTTTGATTAATCTTCATTTGATTTTATAAATCAAGTGTGTATGCCAGCTAATACGGGGAAGGAGGTGGGAGGGGGGTTCAGGATGGGGAACACGTGTATACCCGTGGCGGATTCATGTTGATGTATGGCAAAACCAATACAATATTGTAAAGTAATTAGCCTCCAATTAAAATAAATAAATTTAAATTTAAAAAAATAAAATAAAAATATTTTCTTATCTCCTTATGAACAGATAAAATCAAGTATCTTGGTAACTTGGAATTAAAATAAGCAAAAATTACTCTTGGTCTAGACCACTTAACATGATTATCACGAGAGCCCAGTGCTTAGCTCATGTGTTCCTTATTACAGACATTACTGGGATCTATCTCTGCAGTTTCGTCAGGAGGACCTACTTAAAAGTTAGTCTAAGTGTGGCCTAAGTTTACCTTCTTTACTAGTTACTCTTACGTGATCACAATGGTGACATGTATTACTTCTAGAAATTGGAGAAAAGTATAAAATCACTTACAAGCCTACCAATCAGAGATATCTATTCTCAGTACTTTGGCATATTTTTCTATTTAGTGTGCAAATGTACTTTCAAATTAGGAAAATCATAGTATGTATGTAAGTTTTGTATTTAGCTACTTTCTCTGTATTACATAGGTTCTATCCCTAGGTTGGGAAGATCCCTGGAGAAGGGAATGGCAACCTACTCCAGTATTCTTGCCTGGAGAAGCCCATGGACAGAGGAGCCTGGTGGGATACAGTCCATGGGGTCATAAAGGGTCAGAAGGGACTGAGCAACTGAACTGAAAAGGGTCATGCCCATTTCCACTCCCAGGACAGCACTCTGCACAAAGGGTCCCTGTGACCACATCCCTGCCAGCACCGGGCACTGACAGGAGGAAAAGATCTTCCAATGTGGCATACTGTATCAGAGAAAAAGCAAAGAGAGGACCCTTTCCTTCCTTCCCTACTAAGGAGGGGCTTTATTTTCGGGAATCTGTTACAGCCACTCTCCCCTTACTTATCACACAGCTTGCTACACACAAAGGGGCTTTACTACCACAACTGCTCCTGCTCTTCCCATTATTCCGAGAGATCCCCCAACTCCTGATGTTCCTCCAGTTCTACTTCCCTCCAGCCCTTCGCACTACACTTCATTTCCTCACACTCTTGTCCTCATTCCAACTGTCCACCAGGGTCCAGATCAGGGGTCTCTCTTCCAAGACGGTTCTCAAGGTAATTATGTCAGTTGTCTCACATAATTCACACTCCTTACCAAGCAGTTCCATGTTATTAGTTGACTTTCCTTGGAACTGTCCTTGTCTCCACAATTAATACATTGAAGTTTTTAAGAGACTTGACTCTTTTTTATCTCCATATTGCTCTTTATACATTGTATCTATCATTTTAACAAGATTTTCAATATATTACATGTAGAATTCCCTAGTAATGTCTACTCTCTGTGGCCCCATGGACTGTAGCCTGCCAGCCTCCTCTATCCTGGATTTCCCAGGCAAGACTACTGAGTGAGTTGCCATTTCCTTCTCTGGAGATCTTCCTGACCCAGCGACTGAACCTGAGTCTCCTGCGTTAGCAGGTGAGTTCCTTACCACTGAGCCACCAGGGAAGCCCAATTCTTAGTAAATATGTATAGAGATTAAAGAACTGTACTCAAAAGTCAGAGGAAGAGGAGAGAAAACAAAAATTAAAGAAACTGCAATATACGTTTTGCAAAATATACATTTTGTCTCTTCCTACACAAAGGATACTCTATTTTCCCTGCAAGGAAATGTTCACCAAGAGAACCAAATAACAATTAATCTTTTCCAATATGAACAGTAACTTATACTTGCAACTTTACTGAACCCAACCAAGAAGCAAATGGACTAATTATGTCCAAATTCTTACCAACTTTCAAATTCCAGCTTCTTTCCCTGTACGATCAATACCTTTCTTTTCACCCAAGTTTCACTGGCAACATGCAGTTAACAGTAGCGTCACTGCACCATCTATTAATACTGCCCTGGAGTAGCGCTGGTCTAAGTATGGTCCAGGGACCAATGACCATGCAAACTGTTACTGACCCACAAAAGAGAAGCCAGTAAGCATTTCAGCAACTCCTACAGCACTCTGATCTCAGTTTTCTAATAATGCATCTTAACCGTGTTTTGCAAAAGTAGCGGTCTGAGGCAAACCAGGATTAGAAGACAAAAGCTGCTGCTCCAGTGTGTGTTTGCTCATCTTTTCCCAGTAATGACAAACAGAAGGCTCTAAATTTATGGTTCATGTCGGTAAACACTCCTAGAGGAACACCGGAGGCAGAGGTGTCCCTAGGCACCCAGCCAGCCCGGGTCAGGAGGGATCAGGACTTCGGCAGCATACACCCAGTTCAAGTCACCATCCAGTGTTTCAGGCCATCCACAACCTAAAACCCTTTACTACCCAATCTCTTACACCATGTTCTAAAAGGAATCCCATCTCACCTGCTGGGTGATTTGGCTTCAGTGTTTCAACCCAAACTACACTGCTCCTGTCTTCTGCAAATATCCATGCCTTACAAACCAGACTGCATGTACCATTCAAAGCTCAACTTGCAAAACTAAAATTAAGAGGCACACTTTCAACTTACACTCTCTATATGTACTGAGATTTCCCTACGTGGAATTATTTTTTTTTAATTATCACATACTTGTTCATCAGCATACAGTCATACATCTTACTATAACTTCTCATCCACTTCACATTCATGGTGCCTTTTCTACCCAAGTAGATTTTAATGTCTTTTCCTTGGTAAAGCAGAAGTGGGTCTTCCCTTTCCTTGTGGCTTTCACTTTAACCAGGACAGTGATATTAAGTAAGACTCCTTATGTCAAGCTCAGTAAGTTGTTCAGAGTATTTCAAGTTTGGCTCTTGCGTGGGGTACATTATCTTGTAAAAGATCATGCTCTAAAACCAGCTGCTGGTGGTTTACCTTTCACATTCTTAGTCATTATAAACAAGTATTCACAGTCTTCCCTCATTCCCCCCACCCAGCCATAAGGATCCAGCTCTAACTGCCTTGTTCCGCTCTTCGACCCCATGAACTGCAGCATGCCAGGCTTCCTTGTCCTTCACTCTCTCTCAGAGTTTGCTCAAACTCAAATTGCTTAAACACTCCCAGATCTTTTTCTGTGTCTTTAGAAACACAGTCACAGAATTTGTTTTTTCTAAACCACTTAAATGGAACCTACATCTTGCTTTCCCCCCAGTCTACAGTGTAACTTAGTGGCAACTGTTTTCCCATGGCTATATTATTCACAACCATTTCTAACTACGTAGAACTGTTCTACAATCAAAAGTCCCTCTTGGGCCATGTTTTCATTCCTGGGCAGGAACCACCACTAACACTCATTCACCGTTAAGTACATGTCCTTCCATCTTTGATTTATATTCTTACTTTGAAGTGGAATTCCTATATGCCATCTGTAAGTTTTCCCTTATAATGTCTGACTATCCTTTTTTGTTTTTGATTTATTTATATCTATACTCCTTTAATTCTAGAAATCCTACTACAACAAAACTTTATCTACTTTTAAATGCTAGTATATGCTACAAACACAAAAAACTGGAGTACTAAAATACAGAATGGGAAAGAAAAACAGAAGTGATGTGTATTAGCTTTTCTACTGAAAAAATTTACTTCGGTATTCTTACGTTGACTTTACTCAAATGTAAAAATCGTATCTCCTTTCATATGCCTATTTCATAATGCCATTATTTAAGTCTCTGTTCCTTGTTACATTATAAACTTGAAAAACACAAAACACTTTCTAACCTGGTACACTTTATCAAATACTGTCTACTTATTCTGTTTAGTAATTGATAGCAGCAACTTATGCCAAGTGAATATTGCATATTAGTGGGTGTAAATACCTTCAGACTTTTGGTTTTGTGTTTTAGGTAGAGAAAAAAATTAGGGACAGTTCAATTTCCCCTAGAAAATCTGTTCTAAACCACTGTGAATTCTGGAATTTTCTCCAGATTAACCAGAATTTCTGGCTTGCCCCACAGAGATTCCTCTAGAGATAGTAGCCAAAATCTAGCAAACTATTCCTATTCCTGCCTCAAATTCCTTAAAACAGTCCTGAGAACTCTGAACTATTTTTCATGTATGCTTTATACATACCAGTTTGGCTTGTGCTTCTGCAATTTTTCGGTTATTCTCTTCTAGTATTCGCTCTAGCTCCTCACGTTTTGCACGTTCTTCCTCCTAAAGGGGAGGACATGTTAAGATGTTAGAAAGATAAAATGTTTTTTTTTTAAATTGAT
>SJYQ01029723.1:0-22767 GCA_006410935.1 Redunca redunca
AGAAAAAACACCCTTGGAAGAAATAAGTTTTTTTGGTTATCAGAAAGAAAGGATCATAAAATGTCAGCAAGTCTCATGGCCAGAAGATGATGTAAATTCCCTAAGACCTTTTTTTTTTATACATTTTTGTGAAGCACCTGATTTTGATAAAGGTCAGGACTGCTGACCTCCATGTGACTCTGTATTCATTCCTATGTGTAACAAAAGATATATAAGCAAACCCCAAAATAAAGAAATCGGATCAGTTTCCGGAAAGACTGATTCCCCCATGTCGTTTCTTTCTTGCTCCCGTTTTTCTGGCTGAATTCCCATCTGGAGCATGGACGCTATTCCATGTAAACCAAGTTATTCAGCCTCTTTCTCTCCACTAATTTTCCTACTACACTATCCATTTCTAATCTCTCTATATATCTGTGATTAAATATGTATTTTTCCAAAGACTCCGACACCGTCCCCACCTTCGAATTCCCTGGGTCCGCCGGGGCTGGACCCCGGCACCCCACCACGACCCCTTACCTATCCGCCGGCGGCCCTTCCGGAGCTCGGTCTGTGCCACCCCGACATTCTTCTGTGTCTCCATCACCTGCTCCACCAGCTCCTTCATGGACTTTTCCTCCTGGAGGCGCCTCTCTGCGCACCGCTGCCTCAGCTCGGCTGTCTGGACACAACCGGCCGCCGTCAGAGCTGCCCGCTCTGGCCCCTGAACCACTGAGGTTGGCCCTGAATCACTCAGGAACCTGGGTTTAGGCTCGCTAGCGTCTCGGGGATCAGGCCTGCGGGGAAGTCCCACCTCACGCCCTCCTGGCCTCCGCAATGGGGGTGAGCCCAGAACCAGGCAGCCGCAGCCCCGGATCCGACAGGGTCGCCGAGGAGGGCGGCCAACAGAGCCCGGGGGAGACCGGGTCAGGGCCCCCAGTCTGCCCTGAAGCCCGCCCGCTGCTGACTCTGGCTGACAGAGGAGGACCCTCCTTGCTTTGCAGCCACGTGGGGCCAGCTGTCCAGATTTTGCCCACGTCTGTGCACAGGCCAGGCCGGCCCCGGGGGAGCCCCAGGCACGGGCTGACAGTCCTCCCACACCCCTCTTTCTCCTGGAGCCTCTGAAACGCACGGCCCTGAACCGCAGAGCGTGCTGCCGCCACTGTGAACCACGTCACAGGCCCTGCGTCCCGGCTTCCCTCTTCTGCTCTGCGCCAGGGGTTCCAGCCTCACCCACGTGTTCACTGGGACTGCGGTTGGCTTACTCTCATGGCTGTTTCAGGGAATATATCACAACTCTTTGATCCATCCCACCATCAAGACACATTCAGGGTGTTTCCCATTTGGCGCTATTGTGAACAATTCAGAATATTATTTTCAGTTTTCAAGATACTACAAAGTGGACTTCCCTGCTGGTCCAGTGGTTAAGAACCTGCCTGACCATGCAAAGCTGAGTGCTGAAGAATTGATGCTTTTGAACTGTGGTGTTGGAGAAGACTCTTGAGAGTCCCTTGGACAGCATGGAGATCCAACCAGTCCATCCTAAAGGAAATCAGTCCTGAATGTTCATTGGAAGGACTGATGCTAAAGCTGAAACTCCAATACTTTGGCCACCTGATGCAAAGAACTGACTCATTTGAAAAGACCCTGATGTTGGGAAAGATTGAAGGCGGGAGAAGGGGACGACAGAGGATGAGATGGTTGGATGGTATCAACCGACTCAATGGACATGAGTTTGGGTAAACTCTGGTAGTTGGTGATGGGCAGGGAGGCCTGGCGTGCTGCAGTCCGTGGGATCGCAGAGAGTCGGCACGACTGAGCGACTGAACTGGACTGAGGGTACAGGGGACACAGGTTCGATCTCTGGACTGGGAAGACGCCGTGTGCTGTGGGACAGCTAAGCCCATGCATCACAACTACTGTAGCCTGTGTGCTCCAGGGCCCGGGCTCGGCGAGAAGAAGAGAAGCCACTGCTCACTACAGCTAGAGAAAGCCCACGTGCAGCAACAAACACCCAGTGCAGCCAAAAAATAAACAGAAAATTCTTTAAAGACTCTCCATTTAAAAAAGAAAAAAAGATTCCACAAAGGACAGGGTGGGATGTATATCTCCCGTCACTGCCCAGCGCCGCCAGGGGCCCTGGACTCCCAACCCCAGAGGTCTTGGCAGCTGGGGGTTCATTTCAAACCACGTGGCACATGGAGGGTCCGCCTGTGCTGGTGGCGTGGACTCCACGCACACTGGGCAGGAAGAAAGCCTTGGTGAAGCACTCTGCCAACACATATAAACTGGCTCGTGGCCACCCCTCTCCGTGCAAGTTCATCCCAGGTTCTAAGAAGAGGAACCAGGGTCCTTGGAGAGACGGCCACTTTACGGCTGAGGAGGAAAAGGTACAAGATGAGCCGGGAGCATTTTATGGCATTGTAAAGGAAGGAGGGGCCTCCCGCATGGCTCAGCAGTAACAAACCCGCCTGCACTGCAGGAGACTTGGGTTCAGTCCCCAGGTCAGGAAGATCCCCGGAGGAGAGCATGGCAACCCACTCCAGTGTTCCTGGCTGGAGAATCCCATGGGCAGAGGAGCCTGGTGGGCTACAGTCCATGGGTCACAGAGTTGGGACACGAGTGTGTGACTTCACTTTCTTTGAAAACTTTGTCATGAGTTCGAGAAACACTTCGGTGGAAATACGAGGTGAAAAAAAAAGCAGGCTCCCAGAACATGGAGGAGTCCTACCTCAAGTAACCAGCCTCTGTGCAAAGAAAGATGCCTGGTCTCTGGGCGCCCAGCTTGTCGGCAGCACAGAGAGGGCTGGGGGCCTCATCCCCGGCTCCCAGCTCCTCATGGAGCCCAGAAGCCCTGTGGCCAGCCATGGAGAAGGCCCAGGGAGGGAGGGAGGGAGGGAGGCCGGGATTATAGTTCTGCCAGGCAGATGGCCCCGCCTCGCCCCTGAGTCTGCTGGTGACTGGGGTGGCGGTGCTGCCTCCCGGGCCGCTCCCTGGCCCCCATCAGCCATGGCCTTAACGTCAGCCCAGCATCGCTGATCGGAGAAGAGGGTGGAGTGCTCGAAGAAAGAGGGGAGCCCAGAAAGCCGAACGTGTGGGCGGGCAGAGAGGCTGCAGCCTGGCTCTTCGGGCCGGCCAGCAGGAGGAGGGCAGGGGTTACCAGGGCGCCCGGAGCCCCGGGCCAGCTCTCGGCTCTGTCTGCTCGGACGTAGCCCTTGGGCCCATGGTCCGGCCTGGGGTCCAGTCGGGGGCCAGCCTGGCCTCCCGTCTCCGCAGCCAGCACCACCCCGCCCCAAGGAAGGGCCTTCAGCGGGAAATTCAAGGGAACACGGACCACGCCCAACAGCACGAAATAGAAAAATGCCACAAGGGGCTCCTAAGGGAACAATCCACCCAACACTTCCGTGAAGCACGCTCTCTTTACGGGCGCCCGTGACAACCAGAGTGGGAAGGGTCCTTCACCCCGTGGTTTTGTGTACGGGTCTTCTGGATTAAGTTCACTGTGACAACGGATTAAAAAAGGTAATTATGTGAATTTCATCCATTTTTCCCCCCAATATAGTTACTTATTTCTATGGTTCATCAAATTATTTTTACAAGGGGATAAAGTTGGGAATCCCCTGGCTGTTCAGTGGTTAAGACTCTGTGCTCCCACGGCAGGGGCACGGGTTCCATCCCTGGTCGAGGAACTAAGATCCCACAAGCTGAGCAGTGTAGCCAAAAAGAGAGGGGGGAAGGTGAAATTTAGTGAAGACAGTATATTCCGATTGTTTAACATTTTGAGACAGTGACAGAGCTACACTCGGGACTTTGCAATTGTGTCCTTTTCAGCCCCATTGCTAGAGTGCCTTAATACTGGTGACCAGGGAAAAATCAGAAAAGCCCCCTGACCCCCAGCTATGGAAATCGACCCTGGGCTCTGTGAGGAGACCCCGGGGCTCAGGAGAATAACTGAACATGTGTCTCAAAAAGAGGAAATTCAGATGGGCCCCAAACATCCTGCCCCTCGAAAGAAAGGACGTCCCGTGGCTCTAGATGGGCAGAGAGGACAGGGGAGGCTGGGTGGGGAGGGTGGGCTCCGCGGGCCAGGCCACGGCCACGGCCACGGAGCCTCCGGCCGACACAGTCCCATTAAGGCCCAGGGATTAAGACCCGGCACTTCCACCGCAGGGGCTTGGGCTCAATCCCTGGTTGAGGAACTAAGATCCCATATAGTGCACGGTGTAGGAAAAATAAATAAAGTAAAGAACACTCAATTTAAAAACTCAGAAAAAAAAAAACCTAAAATAAGTTAAAAACAAGACAGAGGCTGTAGAGTCACCCGTCCGGCACGACGGCCCCGGAAAAATGTTCTCTTCAGATGTTCCTGCGCAAGTTGCTCAGTCATGCCTGACTCTCTGCAGCCCCATGGATTATACAGTCCATGGGGTTCTCCAGGCCAGAATACTAGAGTAGGCAGCCTTTCTCTTCTCTGGAGGATCTTCCCAACCCAGGGATTGGACCCAGGTCTCCCGAATTGCAGGCGGATTCTTTACCAGCTGAGCCACGTCTAATCTGTTAGTTTGCTCGTAAAACACAGTCGTCGTCTAAACACCTGTAGCTGGATGTCCCAGGAGGAGGGAGAGGCGCCCCTGGACCCACTCGGGGTGGGGCAGTCAGGGTCAGCCTCGCTCCGGGGACACGGCTCGGGGCCCTCACCTGCAGTTGGATGTCCCAGGAGGGGGAGAGGCGCCCCTGGACCCACTCGGGGTGGGGCAGTCAGGGTCAGCCTCGCTCCGGGGACACGGCTCGGGGCCCTCACCTGCAGCTGGATGTCCCAGGAGCGGGGAGAGGCGCCCCTGGACCCACTCGGGGTGGGGCAGTCAGGGTCAGCCTCGCTCTGGGGACACAGCTCGGGGCCCTCACCTGCAGCTGGATGTCCCAGGAGTGGGGAGAGGCGCCCCTGGACCCACTCGGGGTGGGGCAGTCAGGGTCAGCCTCGCTCTGGGGACATGGCTCAGGGCTGGCGGTGCTGCCCGAGGTATGCGGACAGTCGGCGGGCAAGGCGCATGGTGCCGGGAAGCCAGAGTGTTCCGCGCATGCTTCCCAAGAGCAGCCCGGCTCCTGGAACACGGAAGGAGCCCCGAGGAGGAGGAGTGAGGAGTCCTGAGGAGTTAGGAGCGAGGCGCTCGGTGGAGGGGAAAGCCTGCAGGGATGTGGGTGCTTTCCTCCCAGGAGGAGCTGCTCCCCCGGCACCTCGGATGGGTCGCCTGGACACAGTCTCGTCCCCAGCAGGGCCACTCATCAGGCCGCAGCTTCTAGTCCAAGCCCTGGCCTCCAGCGCCCACCCCTCTGATGGGGTCTCTGCCCCTCCAGGTGGCTCCCCCGGGCTCCTCTCGGGGTCTCCGGTCAAGGCAAGTGCGTGGCCGCTCAACTAACCACAGCCCACTTTTGCCCTCTGCCCCGCCCCCGCCCCCCGGCCCCGCCTCTGGACATTTCCGAGTGAGTCCCAGGGACTCAAACTCCAGGGAGACTACACGGGACTCATCCCAGGAAGGCACGGAAGGGTTAGCATTAAGGAATCCCTCATACAATTCACCACACGCACAGAGGTTGGGAGGAAGAGTGGATTCTCTCCACAGACGCTGCAAAAGTCTTTATGAGAATCGACACCTGGAACTTCCATGTCTGGGAAGACGGCGGGGGGCTGGGGGGCACTTTTCCCTACTCCTCCCACTCGGCACAGCCAAAACCCCCGAATATAAATTATCAAACATACAGGGACTTCCCTGGTGGTCCAGTGGCTAAGGCTCCATGCTTCCAATGCGGGAGGGGCCTGGGTTCGATCCCCAGTCAGGAAAGTAGATCACACATGCCACCTCTAGGCCCTCCCTGGTGGCTCCGAGGTAAAGAATTCACCTGCTAATGCGGGCGACGACATGAGCTGGATCCCTGGGTCGGGAAGCCCCCCTGGGGAAGGGAATGGCCACCCACTCCAGTATGCTTGCCTGGGAAATCCCATGGACAGAGCCTGGCAGGATATCGTTCCATGGAGTCACAAAAGAGTCACCTGAATAACAATCACAATGAATACTGCAACTAAGACCTGGGACAGCCAAATGAATAAATATTAAAAAAAAAAACAACAACAAAAAAACCATACATAAGAAGACTGCAAACAGTGGAGGGAAGAAGGCCGGCTGGCTAGAACTGCGGGGCCTGAAGAATGGCATGGTGCTGGGGCCCCTGGTCTCTTTTTTACCTTCTATGTTCTAGGCTGGGGGCTGAAGGCCCCCAAAATGCCACAGGCACAGACAAAAAAGCGTGACCAAAGCCTGCTGTCTCCAACGAGTGTCAGCCTCTCAGTTGTCTGACTCTCTGCGACGGCATGGACTGAAGCCCACCAGGCTCCTCTGTCCATGAGATTTCCCAGGCAAGAATACTGGAGTGGGTTGCTAGTCCCTTCTCCAGGGGATATTCTCTACCCAGGGATTGAACCTGGGTCTCCCTCACTACAGACAGATTCTTTATCAGCTGAGCCCCCGGGGAAGCCAGGAGCCACCCAGAGAGACAGAAGTTGGAGCAACATGACCTGTGCTCCAGCCAGACACCACAGACAAAACCTGGGCAAAGGCCAAGCGGGCGTGAGCTCCCTCAAGCCGTGGGAGACGGGGCACAGGAATCTGAGCAGGGGCCTGCCCTAGGGGTCCGGGGTGCCAGAGGAGAGCTGGCAGCAAGCTTGGCAACCTGGCGTCCACCCCCACCCGTGGGAACAAGGGTCCCTTCACCTCCCCCCACCAGGGTGGCGTCAGAGAAGGGTGGCGTCAGAGGAAGCTGAGTGCCAAGTGAGGGCTTTCCCTTCACGCTTGCCACGTGACAGCAAGGGCCACGTGGGGGCAGTTCTAAGGTGCCCCTGCCACTCCCCGTCAGGCAGCTGTCAGTGGAGGACTAGTGGAGCCCTTGCCCTCACGAGTAGCCCCTCTCGGGGGTCAGCAGAAGCATGTGGGGAAAGTGGGCTGATAAGCCTGCCTGGCAGTAACACAGTGGTGGCTCCCTTCCCCTGCTAGAGCAGCGTCAGAGAGGGGCAGCTCAGACAGAAGGCTTAAATGTGACCCAGCAGCTTGGAACATAATCCCCAGGATGTCCGGGTTTCAGCTGGTTATCACACACAAGCCAGGATGGTCTCCAACAGAATGAAGACACTGTCAGCAGACGCCAGCGCTGAGATCACAGAGGCGTTAGATCTGACAGTGGTTTTTAAAGAAGCCGTCGTTAAAATGCTTCAACAAGCGATTATGAAAGACACGATCTCAACAAATCTAAGATAAACAGCACAGAGTATGTTCAACAACCACGATGGAATCGACAGAAATCAATGACGAAAAAGGACAAGTGCTTGGAAACTAAACAACATACTCCTAAATAATCCAAGCGGCAAAGAGGCATTTTCAAGTGAAATGAAAAAGGACACTGAACTGAATGAAAGTGAAATACAAAATACCAAAGCTTGTGGACACAGTCAAAGCAACAAATAAATGGAGACGTACAACACCGAGCACTTACAACAGAAAGGCAGCGGAGTCTCGCGTCAGTAACGCAGCTCCAACCTCAAGAACCTGGGAAAAGAGCAGAGTAAACTCAAAGCAAGCAGAAGGAATGATAAAGAGCAGAAGTCAACAGCATTGAAAACAGTGGAGGCAAATCAACGAAACAAGAAGCTGGTTCTTTGAAAAGATCAATGGAATTGACAAATCTCTAGCAATTCTTACAGAAAAAATGAAAAAACATAAAATCATCAATATCAAGAGTGAAATGCTTTAGACCCTACAGACATTAAAAAGGATAGTAACAGAATCTTAAAAACAACTCTTACATTCATAAATTTGGCAACTCAGTGAAATGGACAATTTCTCAAAAAACAGAAACTGGCACAACCTACCCAAAACAAAACAGATCATTTGAATCGCCCTGTAACTTGTAAGAGAGTGGAATTTCTAATTTAGATACGTCCAAAAAAGAAAACCCCAAACCCAGATGATTTCACTAAAGAATCCTACCATGTGTTGAAAGAATGAATATCAACTTTACACAATCTTTCCTAGAAAACGAAAGGAGAAAACACTTCCAAATCCATCCTATGAAGTTAGAATTACCGTGATAACCAAAACCAGACAAATGACATTACAAAAAAGAAAACTATAGATTAACACTACTTATGAAACTACATGTAAGAACACCTCTAAGAAAATCAAACTAGTAGCAAATAGAATTCAACATACATAAAAAGGAATTATACAAACACCACAATCAGGTGGGGTGTATTCTTAGAATGCAAAGCTGGTTCAACATTTGAAAATCGGTCAATGGAATCCACCACATTAACAGGCTAAAGACGATCACATGACTGTATTCATTGATCCAGAGAGCCACCGGGCAAAATTTCCTGATAAAAACTTTCAGAAAACCAGGAATAGAAGGGAATTTAATCGACTTGATAAAAGTGCACACCTACGAAAAACCTGACATCTAACATTACACTTAACAGTTTAAGACTGATTTCCCCCAAGATGGAGAACGAGCCAGGGCAGCAGGCGAGAGGAGAGAAACGGAATGCAGACCGGAGAGAGGGGATGCAGACCGGAAAGGGAGGCACAGAAGATGGCACCCGCGCCACAGAGAGAAGCCCGAGGAATCGACGACAAACTGTCCTGTGTGTCCTAGAAAACTAGTTAGGGAGTTCAGCGAGGCCACGGGACACAGGAACGACACGCAAAACCAACTGTACTTTACAGACTGGCATTCACTATGTGGACGCCAAAACTGAAAATAATAGTGCCATCCACAACCACTCGAGAACCATGGAAGAAATACTTAGGGGCAAGTCTGACAAACTTCTATAGGACTTACATACAGAAACCTAATAACCAGATGAAAGAAAGAAAAGACTGAAGCGAGTGGAGGCACGTCCTGCATTCGGGGACTGGAAGACTAGACTGTTACGCATCTGCTGGATTCGGATCTCACACCACGCGTGAGAATAAGCTTCAAGTGGATACAGATCCAGATTTAAAAATAAAACCACACAAATGCTAGAAGAGAATATGGCTGAATTCTTCCATACCATGCACGTGGGAAAAGCCTTCCTCACTATTCCAAATCCAGATACAACGAAGGAGAAGACTGGGAAGTTTGATGACACGAAAACACACTTGCACGGCCAGAACAAACCATTCAAATGAAGCTGAATGAGTAACCCAGGCAAGATACCTGTAATAATACATTATAATTAAATGGTTACTTTCCTTAACAGGTAAGTGAAAGTTGCTCAGTCATGTCCAACTCTTCGCGACCCCATAGATATACAGTCCATGGAATTCTCCAGGCTAGAATACTGGAGTGGGTAGCTGTTCCCTTTTCCAAGGGATTTTCCCAACCCAGGGATCAAACTCAGGTCTCCCGCATTGCAGGCGGATTCTTTACCAGCTAAGCCACCAGGGAAGCCCAAGAATAAACTAGTCAATCTAATCACACTAGGACCACAGCCTTGTCTAACTCAGTGAAACCAAGCCATGCCTGCGGGGCAACCCAAGACAGGCAGGTCATGGTGGAGAGGCCTGACAGAATGTGGTCCACTGGAGAAGGCAATGGCAAACCACTTCAGTATTCTTGCCTTGAGAACCCCATGAACGGTATGAAAAGGCAAAATGATAGGATACTGAAAGAGGAGCTCCCCAGGTCAGTAGGTGCCCAACACGCTACTGGAGATAGTGGAGAAATAACTCCAGAAAGAATGAAGGGATGGAGCCAAAGCAAAATCAATACCCAGCTGTGGATGTGACTGGTGATGGAAGCAAGGTCCGATGCTATAAAGAGCAGTATTGCATAGGAACCTGGAATGTCAGGTCCATGAATCAACGCAAATTGGAAGCGGTCAAACAGATGGCAAGAGTGAATGTCGACATTCTAGGAATCAGCGAACTAAAATGGACTGGAATGGGTGAATTTAACTCAGATGACCATTATATCTACTACTGCGGGCAGGAATCCCTCAGAAGAAATGGAGTAGCCATCATGGTCAACAAAAGAGTCCGAAATGCACTACTTGGATGCAATGTCAAAAACGACAAAATGATCTCTGTTCGTCTCCAAGGCAAACCATTCAATATCACAGTAATCCAAGTCTATGCCCCAACCAGTAACGCTGAAGAAGCTGAAGTTGAACAGTTCTATGAAGACCTACAAAACCTTTTAGAACACCCAAAAAAGATGTCCTTTTCATTATAGGTGATTGGAATGCAAAAGTAGGAAGTCAAAAAACACCTGGAGTAACAGGCAAATTTGGCCTTGGAATGCGGAATGAAGGAGGGCAAAGACTAACAAAGTTTTGCCAAGAAAATGCACTGGTCATAGCAAACACCCTCTTCCAACAACACAAGAGAAGACTCTACACATGGACATCACCAAATGGTCAACACCAAAATCAGATTGGTTATATTCTATGCAGCCAAAGATGGAGAAGCTTGATACAGTCAGCAAAAACAAGACCAGGAGCTGAATGTGGCTCAGATCATGAACTCCTTATTACCAAATTCAGACTTAAATTGAAGAAAGTAGGGAAAACCACTAGACCAGTCAGGTATGAGCTAAATCAAATCTCTTATGATTATACAGTGGAAGTGAGAAATAGATTTAAGGGCCTAGATCCGATTGATAGCGTGCCTGATGAACTATGGAATGAGGTTCGTGACAGTATACAGGAGACAGGGTTCAAGACCATCCCCATGGAAAAGAAATGCAAAAAAGCAAAATGGCTGTCTGGGGAGGCCTTACAAATATCTGTGAAAAGAAGAGAGGTGAAAAGCGAAGGAGAAAAGGAAACATATAAGCATCTGAATGCAGAGTTCCAGAGAATAGCAAGAAGAGATAAGAAAGCCTTCTTCAGTGATCAATGCAAAGAAATAGAGGAAAACAACAGAATGGGAAAGACTAGAGATCTCTTCAAGAAAATTAGAGATACCAAGGGAACATTTCATACAAAGATGGGCTTGATAAAGGACAGAAATGTTATGGACCTAACAGAAGCAGAAGATATTAAGAAGAGGTGGCAAGAATACACAGAAGAACTGTACAAAACAAGATCTTCACAACCCAGATAATCATGATGGTGTGATCACTCATCTAGAGCCAGACATCCTGGAATGTGAAGTCAAGTGGGCCTTGGAAAGCATCACTACGAACAAAGCTAGTGGAGGTGATGGAATTCCAGTTGAGCTATTTCAAATCCTGAAAGATGATGCTGTGAAAGTGTTGCACTCAATATGCCAGCAAGTTTGGAAAACTCAGCAGTGGCCACAGGACTGGAAAAGGTCAGTTTTCATTCCAATTCCAAAGAAAGGCAATGCAAAAGAATGCTCAAACTACCGCACAATTGCACTTATCTCACATGCTAGTAGAGTAATGCTCAACATTCTCCAAGCCAGGCTTCAGCAATATGTGAACCGTGAACTTCCTGATGTTCCAGCTGGTTTTAGAAAAGGCAGAGGATCCAGAGATCAAATTGCCAACATCTGCTGGATCATGGGAAAAGCAAGAGAGTTCCAGAAAAACATCTATTTCTGCTTTATTGACTGTGCCAAAGCCTTTGACTGTGTGGATCACAATAAACTGTGGAAAATTCTGAAAGAGACGGGAATACCAGACCACCTGACCTGCGTCTTAAGAAATCTGTATGCAAGTCAGGAAGCAGCAGTTAGAACTGGACATGGAACAACAGACTGGTTCCAAATAGGAAAAAGGGTACGTCAAGGCTGTATATTGTCACTCTGCTTATTTAACTTATATGCAGAGTACATCATGAGAAACGCTGGACTGGAAGAAACACAAGCTGGAATCCAGATTGCCGGGAGAAATATCAATAACCTCAGATACGCAGATGACACCACCCTTATGGCAGAAAGTGAAGAGGAACTAAAAAGCCTCTTGATGAAAGTGAAAGTGGGGAGTGAAAAAGTTGGCCTAAAGCTCAACATTCAGACGACGAAGATCATGGCATCCAGTCCCATCACTTCATGGGAAATAGATGGGGAAACAGTGGGAACAGTGTCAGACTTCATTTTTTTGGGCTCCAAAATCACTGCAGATGGTGACTGCAGCCATGAAATTAAAAGACACTCCTTGGAAGAAAAGTTATGACCAACTTAGATAGCATATTCAAAAGCAGAGACATTACTTTGCCAACTAAGGTCCATCTAGTCAAGGCTATGGTTTTTCCAGTGGTCATGTATGGATGCGAGAGTTGGACTGTGAAGAAGGCTGAGCAACAAAGAATTGATGCTTTTAAACTGTGGTGTTGGAGAAGACTCTTGAGAGTGCCTTGGAGTGCGAGGAGATCCAACCAGTCCATTCTAAGGGAGATCAGCCCTGGGATTTCTTTGGAAGGAATGATGCTGAAGCTGAAACTCCAGTACTTTGGCCACCTCATGAGAAGAGTTGACTCATTGGAAAAGAATCTGATGCTGGGAGGGACTAAGGCTTGGAGGAGAAGGGGACGACAGAGGATGAGATGGCTGGATGGCATCACTGACTCAATGGACGCGAGTCTGAATGAACTCCGCGAGTTGGTGATGGCCAGGGAGGCCTGGAGTGCTGCGATTCATGGGTTGCAAAGAGTCAGACACGACTGAGCAACTGATCTGAACTGAGCCTATCTCCAGGGGATGTTCCCAATGCAGTAATTGAACCGGGGTCTCTTGCATTGCAGATGGATTCTTTACCAGCTGAGCTACATAAAGTCAACGACATGAAGGTTAAAAGCTCACAGAAAATGAACATGGTCAACTAACTAATCTTTGACCAAGGCCCAAGAAAATTCAGTGGGGAAAGGACAGTCTCTTTTATAAATATTGTTGAAAGAGCCAGATTTATGCAAACAGTGAGACTGAAAGTCTACCTTAACCACACACAAGAATCAACTCAGAATGGATCAAAGGCTTAAATGTAGGCCTGAAGCCATAAATGGGCTTCCCCGGTGGCTCAGATGGTAAAGAATCTGCCTGCAATGCAGGAGACCTGGGTTCGATCCCTGGGTCAGGAAGATCCCTGGAGAAGGGAATGGCAACCCACTCCAGTATTCCTGCCTGGAGAATATCATGGACAGAGAAGCCTGGTGAGTGCATGTCCATGTGGTTGCAGAGACACAACTGAGCAACTCTCAGCTTCACTTTTTGGGCTTCCCAGATGGCAGCAGTGGTTAAAAATGCACCTGCCAATGCAGGAGGCTTTAAGAGACCTGGGTTTAATCCCTGGGTCATGAAGAGCCCCTGGAGAAGGAAATGGAGACTCCCTCCAGTGTTCCTGCCTGGAAAATCCCATGGACAGAGGATCCCGATGGACCACAGTCTATGGGATCGCAAAAAGTCAAGACACGACTGAGCACGCACACACATGGAATGGGAGACGATATTTGCAAATCATATATTCAATACAACTAGACATCTCTTCAAGAAAATTAGGGATCCCAAGGTGAATTTCCTGCAAAGATGGGCACAATAAAGGACAGAAATGGTGTGGACCTAAAAGAAGCAGAAGATATTAAGAAGAGGTGGCAAGAATACACAGAAGAACTATACAGAAAAAAACTTAGTGACCCAGATAACCATGGTGGTGTTATCCCATAGAGCCAGACATCCTGAAGTCCAAAGTCAAGTGGGCTTAGGAAGCATCACTACAAAAAAAGCTAGCGGAGGTGATGGAATACCAGCTGAGCTATTTCAAATCCTAAAAGATGATGCTGTGAAAGTGCTGCACTCAAAATGCCAGCAAATTTGCAAAACTCAGCAGTGGCCACAGGACTGGAAAAGGTCAGTTTTCATTCCAGTCCCAAAGAAGGGTTATGCCAAAGAATGCTCAAACTACCACACAACTGCACTCATCTCACATGCTAGCAAAGTGATGCTCAAAATTATCCAGGCCAGGCTTCAACAGTACATGAACTGAGAACTTCCAGATGTTCAAGCTGGATTTAGAAAAGGCAGAAGAACCAGAGATCACATTGCCAACATCTGTTGGATCATAGAAAAAACAAGAGAGTTCCAGAAAAATATCTACTTGTGCTTCATCGATTATGCCAAAGCCTTTGATTGTGTAGATCACAACAAAATGTGGAAAATTCTTGAAGAGATGGGAATACTAGACCACCTCACCTCCTGAGAAATCTGCATGCAGGTCAAGAAGCAACAGTTAGAGCTGGACATGGAACAACAGACATTTCAAAATTGGGAAAGGAGTACGTCAAGGCTGTATATGGTCACCCTGCTTATTTAACTTATATGCAGAGCATATTATGCAAAATGCTGGGCTGGATGAAGCACAAGCTGGAATCAAGATTGCCAGGAGAAATATCAATAACCTCAGATGTGCAGATGACACCACCCTTATGGCAGAAAGTGAAGAGGAGCTAAAAAGCCTCTTGATGAAAGTGAAAGAGGACAGTGAAAAAGTTGGCTTAAAACTCAACATTCAGAAAACTAAGATCATGGCATCCAGTCTCATCACTTCGTGGCAAATAGATGGGGAAACAGTGGAAACAGTGAGAGACTTTATTTTCTTGGGCTCCAAAATCACTGCAGATGGTGACTGCAGCCATGAAATTAAAAGACACTTGCTCCTTGGAAGAAAAACTATGACAAATCTAGATAGCATATTCAAAAGCAAAGACATTACTTTGTCAACAAAGGTCCATCTAGTCAAAGCTATGGTTTTTTTCAGTAGTCATGTATGGATGTGAAAGTTGGACCATAAAGAAAGCTGAATGCCAAAGAATTGATGCTTTTGGACTGTGGTGTTGGAGAAGACTCAAGAGTCCCTTGGACTGCAAGGAGATCCAACCAGTCCATCCTAAAGGAGATCAGTCCTGAATATATTCATTGGAAGGACTGATGCTGAAGCTAAAGCTCCAATCCTTTGGCCACGTGATGCGAAGAACTGACTCACTGGAAAAGACCCTGATGCTGGGAAAGATCAAAGGCAGGAGGAGAAGGGGATGACAGAGGATGAGATGGATGGATGGCATCACCAATCCGATGGACATGAGTTGGAGCAAATTTTGGGAGACGGTGAAGCGCAGGGAGGCCTGACGTGCTATAGTCCATGGGGTCACAAAGAGTCGCACACAACTGCGGAGCTGAACAACAACAGTGTGAAGAACAGAGACAGACGCGTCCTGCCGGAGGAGTGATACACGTGAACCTGAGGCGTAGCCGCCAACTCAGACCCTTAGAGGCACATCTGACGAGAGTGGGCTCCCGCGCGCCCCTGGGCCCTGCAGGCTCCTGCCTCGTCCAGGCTCCCGCCAGGCCCTCTGGACAGGACACCGGCAGGGCACCCCCAGCCAGGCCATATCTCCTGCGATGTCCAGAGCAACCTAATTGGAAACGTGGGCGACCCATATACCCTCTTGCGTCTTATGCAAACACGTTTGCATAAGTCCCCCAGTCCTCCAGTCTCCCCTCACGTGTAGGTGCGGGGACCAACCGACCCTGCTAGTAGGGGCGGGGGGCAGCCTGGACTCAAAGTGCTGGCCAGTCGGCCCACTGAGGCCCCTCCACCACCACCCGCCGCCCCGGCCCGGGCCCCGCGGGGCCAGAGGACCCAGCCCGGCTCTGTGGATTTAGGAGGAAACGGCCGGGTCGGCAGCTGCGGGAGCAGCCCTGGCCGCCCCCCGCCCTGGTCACCTCCTCCTTCTTCAGCTCCGCCGTCCGCCTCTTCTCCCGCGCCACCTGCTGCCGCGCCAGCACCGCCTCCTCGTGGCTCAGCTTTCCCCGCAGCCGGCGGACCTCGCCCGCGGCCAGCTGCTCCTCCCGGTCCTTCGCCTGCATCCGCCTCTGCCACTCGAGGAACTCGGAGAAGTCCCCGGCCCCATCCATGAGCCGGTCCACCCTGGGGAGACGGGGCGGCGGGCGCGCTGGTGGCTCCCGAGAGGCCTGCCCGGAGCCCAGGGTCCCCAGCGGGGCGTGTGGCCTTCACGGGTGTGGCCGCTCTGCACTGGACACCTGGCCCCAGGCCGCCCACCGACGACCCCAGCCCACCCACCCTCTGGCTGCGTCTCCCTCCTCATCCCTTCAGCCGCCCGTCTGTCCGCTCACCTGTGTCCGTCCGTCCTCCGCCCCACCGCCACCCACCCCTCTGTCCCTCTGTCCCTCTGTCCACCTTCTCATCCAGCCAGTCAGACACCCAAGCTCCCCCCACAGCCCAGCTCTCCGGCTGAGAGCAGGGCCTGCAGCCAGGGCGGTCTAGGGGAGGGGCCACCGGACAGGGCTCCCGGGAGGAAGTGGCCCCTCAGGGAGGTGTGGGGTGGCCGGGTTTCCCTGAGCCTCCTCCTCCTCAATTGTCCATCTCCTCCCCGAGTGGAGATGAGCTTCCTCGGCTGTGGCCATGACCCTGACGCTGGCCTTCTCGAGCCCCTGGGGCTGTTCAGGTGGGGCTGTGTCTCTCCCCCCCGGACCCCGCAAGGGGCGCCCGAGGCCCTCCCGTCCTCACCTCTGCAGCTCCTTCTCCACCTGCCGCTGGTACAGGGCCCCTTCGCGCAGGATGGTGGCTGTATTGAGCTTGACTGGGGAGTTGTCATTAGGCTGCAGGAGAGGGTGGGGGCGGGCTGTGATGGGGGTGGGGGGCGGCCTCGGAGCAGCCAGCAACCCCCTGCCCCTCTGCCCTCCACAACCTCCCCCTGCCTGGCGCTACCCTAGGCCGAAAGGGCTGGGATGTCCTCAGTCGGACAGGCCCAGAGGCAGACGTGTGGGGAGAGGCCCCAGGATTCCTGCTCACCGTGTAGAAGGTCAGTTTCTGGGCCTTGAGGATACGAGGCGGGAGCCGAAGCCGTGGCTTCTTCTTGGAGTCCTGCAGGAGTCCGGGCTTGGCACCTGTGCCCACGGGTGCCCCCAAATCCATCCTGGGGAGGTCTGGCCCACTCCCCCCTGCCAAGCTCGCCCCATGCAGGGTCCCTGGGCAGGGCCCTGCAGCTGCCTGGGCAGGTAGGGAGGGTTTGAGGCCAGGGACCACGGTTCCCAGTCTGGGCGCTGCAGCCTGCAGGCTCAGGGGCCCTCTCCCCGCTGCCCCGGGGTTGCCCAGGAAGGGGCCGGCTGCTCCCTGCCCAGCCTTCGGCTCTGCTGACCCCCTCAGGGCTGGCACGGTGGTCCACGGGACAGCACTGGTGAGAGGCACCCCCACCTGCAAGCACTCAGCCGTGACACCCAGGCATGCTGCTCCCGGACGGGGTGCCCTCTCCCCTGGCCCGCCCCCACTGCCCGTGGGAGGCTCATCTCTGGCCTATCCGCTGCCACCCAAGCGGGTCGACGGTGTGGGGTGGTGGGGGACAGGCCAGCCTCTCCCAAGGAAGCGCCGCTCAGTGTCCACCCAGCACCGGGCCACCCAGTGCAGGGCCTCCCGGCCCAGCTCCCTGACTTTCTTTACTGACAAATGCATCTTGGGGTTTTTTCGCACAGAAACGTTAAATGCGCAGTGTAGGAAAACCTGGAAACAGCTGGAGAGTGCGAGGCTGCCCCTGCTGGCCTGGACCTCTGGCTCGGGGCCCCGCCCCCTGCTGTGGGCCAGGGAGGGGCCTGTCTGTGGAGCCCCGCCCAGGGCGTGGGGGCGGGCGTCACCTGCAGAGGGGGCTCCCCGCGGCTCCTGGGCACCGCGCACCGCGGCTCCTTGATGTTGGCCTGCAGCAGCAGCTCCTGCGCAGGGACAGACGGCTGCAGCCCCGCCGGCTGCCACGCGGTCCCCGGCCGCTCACGCCCAGGCCCGCTCGCCGCCCCTCCCCTCCCGGGCCCCGGCACCCCCACTGGGGTCTCCGCATGCAGCCTACCCACCTCAGCCTTCCAGCGGTTGTATCTCTTGGTCATCTCCAGGAGCCGCTGCTCCTTGGGCGGCTGGTAGGTGCTCCTGGGGACCTGGTCGGGGGGGCAGTGGAAGGGAGACCCGAGGTGACAAGCCACACTATGAAAACTATTAAGACCAATAAAAACCCTAAAAACTAATTGATGTCATGAACAAAAGGATCTGGGTCAACGAAAAGGAAATTGAGAGAGCTGATAGAGGCGAGGGGGTCCATGGAAGGCCTCCCAGGGAAGAGACTGTAAGGAGACCAGACAGGTGGTGGGAGTGGACTGGGACCCTGAGAGCGTCCTGCACCATCCCTTTACCCTTCATGTATTCCTTAGTTCTGCTGGGGGATGCGATTGGTTCTGAGAAGCTGAGTCCATCACAGGCACTCAGGGCAGAGCCCAAGACCGGTCAGAACACTGCACTCCGGGTCATGGTCACCAGGTCAAGGGCAGACATGCGACCCCAGCTGGTCTAATCATACTGTCACAGAATTCTCGGTCCTAGGTGTCTCCTCTCAGGCCCTGGACAGTGAGTTGTGGGCATGAGGCCTGGATGTTTGGCTACTATGAGGGAAGTCAGCCCAAAGATCAAGCTGACCCTCAGAGGGGACTAGGGGAAAGAGAGTCACGAAGAAGCAGCTCTAGCACCCTGATCAAACTATGCCTGAAGCCGATCCTAATTCAGCCATGAGAGTCAACGAGTCCTCTATCATCTAAGCCAGACTTCCTTATAAGAAGAAGCTTCTTGACTGAGTGACGTCAACAAGGCAGGGGAGTAGGAGGCAGCGAAAAAGGGTCTTAGGCAGATGGGATAGACAGGCAGAGACCCCGAGGTGGGGAAAGCCTGCACACGCACGCGCGCACACACACACACACACACACACACGCATGTGCGCGTGCACACTGTGGGGAGGGAGAGGTGCATAGCAACAGGGTTAAAGAGGGCTCTGAGTGCCAAGTAAGACAGGCCTGCACCCTGCGGCCACCAGCTTCACTCCACACCTACTGACCAGACCTCACTCCCTGGGTGCCCACTCCCCTGGGCAGGCTCTGCGTCAGCCAGGCTTCCCTCTCTGGGCGAGATGGGGTGGTGGGGGCGTCGAATGTTCCTGGTCTGGCTCATGCACCCTCAGCCCTGGAAGAACCCAGCTCCGCCCTGGCCCACACGGCCCACGCACCCTGCCTGCACAGGCCGAGTCCACGGAGACCGACTCCACTTACTGGTTTGGTCTCTGCCACCTGGGGGACCGGCTCAGGCACGGGGATGGCGCGGGGCCTGGGGGTGGTCAGGCTGAGCTCCTTGGGCTCTGTGACCTTGGCCTTGCCCTTCGGAGGAGAGAGCTGGCTGGCCAGCTCCCCTTGCAGCTGGTTGATCAGCTCCTGGATTTCCGGCTGCCACCTCAAAGGCAAAGTGGGAGCAGCTTGGGACGGCTGCCTGTGCAGGTCAGTGAGGGGACCGCCCCTTGGCACAGGGGAGGAGGCTGTGAGCGGGCAGCAAGTGGGCGAGTCAAAAGCAGGCTCCCTGGAGCTGCACCGCCCTGATGGGCGGAGAGGAGGCAGTGGGAGGGGCCGAGGAAGAGGGAGTCTCGAGGAGGGGGTGCCCTGGACCAGGGGTTCTGGAAGGGCCCTGCTGGGCTGCCCCCGAGGTTTGGGCTCCGCCCCCTGTGCCTCCTCACACCAGTGGGCACCGCCAGCCATTGCCCACGTAGCCAGTGGGTGATGCCTCCCGGGGAGACTGCTTGGTGTGACTCTTTCCTACTCCAGCCTGAGGTCCAAAGTCACGGGGAGGAGGAAGGGCGTGTCTGAGGGCCAGCAGGGCTGGGGTCTCGTGATGGAGGGGGACGGTGAGGAAGGGGGCTGCTCACAGAGCGGTTGGGGAAGGCTGCACATGGGGTGCTGGGCAGGGCCGCAGGGCCTGCAGGCCCGGCAGCTGGGAGCAGCCCTCCGGGCAGGCAGTGAGTCCTGCCAGGCAGGAGCGAGGCCCTCCCTCTGGTGAAGGGCCGGCTCCAGGGGCACCCGCTGCTCAGGGCTGGGCCTCCTCCTCCGTGTGGTGGGGTCCTCCTGTACCCGGCTGGCACCTGAGGGCTCTGCCGCTGCCAGAACCGCCTGTCGGCCCATCCCCAGGAAGACAAGGTGGCTCCCCCCACCCTAGCAGAGGGGGCTGGCTGTGGGGGGCGGAGCTGCACGCCTGCCCTGGCAGGCCCATTGGAGGTCCTTCCGCCCGCGGGTCCTGGGCTGCGCCAGCCTAGCTGGCATTGGCCCGAGCCTGTTGAGGGAGGTTGCGGAAGGCAGTGGGGACAGCTTTGGGCTGAAGGGCCCAGGAGTGGCACTCCGGGGGCAGCTGGGGAAGAAATGCAGGCCCCCACCCCGACCCGGGCCATAAGCTGGCCCCGCCCCTAGGTGAGAACCCTGCTGCTGCCCACCTCATCAGGGGGTCGATCCAGTTCTCCTTCACGTGGGAGGTCTCATAGATGAGGCTCCACTCGTCCTTGATCCATGAGCCGAGGTTCAAGGGGTTGAAGAGGAACTTGAGGAACTGAGGGAAGAGGGAGCCGTGGGGGCCAGACCCACTAGGTGAGAGTGAAGCCCCCAGGGGGCTCCCCCAGCGGGGAGTCAGTGCTGAGGGGGCAGCTGTGGCTGGCGCACCCCCAGGAGACCTCAGCCGGCTGCAGGCAGGGGTCCAGCCCCCCTGGCCTGCCCCCTCCTGTGGGCCCCTGTGTTCGCCGGCGGGGTCCCTGTCGGCTGTGGGCCCCAGGCCTCAACCCCTGCACCTCCTGGGTCTGTACGGATGCCCACACCCCATCCTCCTCACCGGCCCTGGTTGGGTGGGGGCTGGGCAGGCCCTCAGCCCTGATGCCCGAGGGGGTGGCGGTGGGCAGGGGGCAGCAGAGGGGCCTCTGGTTGCCTGCTGCTGCCTCCTCTGGGAGCCCACCGCCCCCACAGGCATGTCCGCCCCTCCTCCTTCCGCTCAGGCCTCCATGCCTTCCTCAGGGAGCAGCTGCCAGAGGTCCTTCTAGAGCCTTCCAAAGCTTCCCACTCAGCAGCCTGGCCCCTGCTCCCCCGCGCCCCAACCCCCCAGGCCTCTGTCTACCCGCTGGGCACCACGGAGGCTGTCTCAGCTCCTCGCCTACCCCCTCCCAGTGTTAGCTCCATCTTCTAGTTCCTGTTCCCACTTTCTGATGAAGGAGGCAGTCAGGTCCCTATGGTTGGGGCTTGGGGTCTCTGCAATTCCTCCTCCCAGACCACTGCGCCTGGGGCCCACCACTCCACCCCCAGGCCCCCTCCTCTTCTCAGCACAGGGGGTCTGTTGACCCCCATCTGGGGACACACCGCTCCCCGTCTGCCCATGGACAGGGGCTCTCCAAAAGGAAGCCACATCGGAGAGGGTGTGCTGGTCGTGGGCACCGGCCAGGAGGCCAAGGCTGGTGCAGGGTTGGCTCCGCAGCTGCGGGACCCGAGGCAGGCTGACTCACACATGAGCCTTTTGCTCAACAATCATTAAGAATTTCAAGACTCTGACAGCGGAGTGTGAACCAAATGCAGGCGGTCCAGCGGGGAAGCTGGCCCTGGGGCGAGGGGGGGTTGTCTCTGACTAGCGCTCAGAAAATGCTGTCCGAAATGAAGCCCTCGCTTACGCTGACTATGCAATATCTACGCACTGTGAACTGCTCACGTTTATACGTGGACAGGAAAATGAGCGGCTAAACGTGCGGCCTCGGCCCTGCCGGGGGCAGGTGCAGATCTCTGGGGCGGCAGTCCGGGGGCGAGTGTCCCGGCTCCTGGCTCCCCTCCCCCCGGCCCCGCCCCTTCCCCTTCAGGGCTTCCCTCCAGAGGGGCCCCAAAGCACTCCTGGGGCCTCAGCTGTCCCTCTCTTCTCCGGGGAGTCATTATCCTGGCCTGGGGGCTGCCTCCCCACCCCCAAGCCAAGTAGGGAGGAACCTGCCAGCAGTTGAAAGCCTGGCCCAAGAGCCGGCTCTGCCGCTCGTTGCTGTGTGATGTTGAGTTAGTTACTGAACCTCTCTGTGCCTCAGTTTCCTCAACTGTGGACTGAGTGCCTGTAGGAGTGACCTCACCCAGTCCCTGTGAGGGTGGACTAAGAGCTGCTCGCAGAGGAAGCCAGGGTCACAGCAAATGCCCATGGGAGTGGCTGGCAGAGGGCAGTGGGCCTCAGGCCCATTCACAGTCCTTCTGGCCCTGAGGTCCCAGGCATCCCGAGCTTTCCACCCAAGTGAACAGGCGGCCACAGAAACGGCCTGGGGGATGCAGGGGGTGGGCTACTGCAGGTGCCCTCCCAGAGGCTGCCACCCCTCGGGACCTGCTCCGGACTGCGCCCCCTCCCGGCCCCCCAAGGCCACACAGCCCCTCCTGCAGGGAGGAGAGGCTGCCTGGGGCTCAGAAGGTTCCAGAGGCCCAGACTATGAACGGGCAAGGACACCTTGTCTCGACTAACAGCTCACGTCCAGCAGCGACCACACGCCGGGCTGTGAAGAGCAGAAACCACATTGCCCAGGGCTGAAAAGGTGCCTTTGCGGCAAGGAGGGGAGGGGCTGGGGTCTGAGAACAGAACGGCGGGGCTGGGGGCAGCTGGGGCCTACCTTGCACGCCTTGTGGGCGGGCTGGGCCTGCACGACATCTCGGAAGAGCGGAAAGCCGAGCTCCTCCAGCTGGAACATGGCCAAGTAGCAGAGCACTGGGGCGAGACAGGGCGTGGGCGTGGGGAGCAGGATGCCGGGGCCCCGCTCAGGGCGTTTGATCCCTAGACAGGCATCCAGGGCCTCAGCCCGACGGCAGCGAACAGAGCCAAGGGCGCCTGCCTCCCTCGGGCTGTGTGGCCAGAGGCGCACGCCCCAGCAGCGGTGAAAATGACAGCCTCACACAACACCACTATCGACGGAGGCGGGGCCGGGGAAGGCCCAGGGCTTCAAGCGCT
>SJYQ01029731.1:0-10869 GCA_006410935.1 Redunca redunca
TGAGAAGGGGTTGGAGAGGGTGGGCATGGGGAGAAGACCCTTCCAAGCAGAGGCAGACAGAGGAGCACGTGGCCACATGGTAAACACTCGGGAAATGGCCCTGAGTCCTCAGGGATGAGGAGGAGCCTCCCTCACCAGCCAGAATGAACACTGGCAAGCTGGAGTGACCGACCCAACAAACCCATCTCTTTCGAGTTAAACACCCTGAAGTAGCCTGAAAGGATTGGCACCATAGGGCTGGGAAGGACAGGTGGGCTGGGTTCTACATGTGGCACAGCTTGGAGTTTGGCAAGAGCTAAACAGAGAGGGCCTAACAGACGTGAGCACAGCCTGATGTGGCAGGCGGGACTGCAGGGGAAGGTGCAGGGACCTCTGATCCGGGTCGATGTAGCAGTGGGCTAGGCTGGGGGTGGAGAAGAGCAAGAAACAGACAGTAAAACAGCAGCTTCAAAAGATGAACCGAAAGGACCAGAGAGCTGCATCAAAGGGAGGAGTCAGATCCTGGGGCTTGTGGACCGAAGGCGCCACTGACAGAAGAGAAAGGATTAGAGCTGGGGCCTCATAAGAGTCCCAGCTCTAATGAGTCCTCTAATTTTGAACATGGGCCTGATTTCCTGCCTGATACAGATGGAAGGCATTTAAGAAGGAGGAAGCGGAGTCTAGAGTACCATCAACTTCCAATTTTCACCTATCTTCCCTCCACGGCCAAAAATGTCACTAACTGTTGGAATCAGCGCCAGAGACACTCAGGGTGGGAGTCAATATCTGCATTCTCCAATCGTTCCCACTTGCTCCCACCCACCCTGACCGTCCTATCTATACTTGGGATAAACCAGTGCTATGCTCCCAGCAGAGCTCACTAAAGACAGAAAGAAGATGACTCCGAAACAAAGGCCCTTTTGTTAGCCTCTACCAACTCTTCAACAAAATTCCTAAAGATCAGAATGACGAAAAACAGTCTTTAAAAATCTGACCTTGGCACAAACGGACAGAGACGGTGTGATTCCTCTCACACAAGGTACCCAGCATAGTCAACTCCACAGAAACAGAAAGTGGAATAAGAGGTTTGCCAGGGGCTGGGGGTGGTGGGGGACGGGTTTAGAGTTTCCATTCAGGAACGTGAAACTCTAGACATGAGTGGTGGTGATGGCTGTAAAGCAATGTGAATGGACTTAATGTCACTTTTTAAAATGGTTAAAATGGCAAATTCTATGAAATGTATATTTTACCACAATTTTTCAAAAGGGGGGAAAAACAGCAACAAAGAAAGGAACTGAAGGATTCTGAGAAGGAAAGGAATTAATAAGACGGTGCTGTAGCCATGTTTGCAGGAAGAATTAGGAAGGGGGACAACTGGAGGTGGGCCACTGCAGGCGTCCAGATGTGAGGCGAGAAGGATGGAGATGATGGGGGGACGATGAAAGGACCCGTCTAAGGTGGTTTTAAGGGGAAGAAATGGCAGGCCTTTGTGACAAATGTGATAGAGAGGTGATGATGGAATTCAAAGGCAAATTGAGGGCTCCTCTTTTGGGAAACCTGGAAGGTTAGTGATTTTATAGCAATATAGAGAACCCCAGGGAAGGAGTCTTTTCTTTTTTTTTTCTTAAAAAAAGTGAAGATGAGGTGATGACAGGGAATCTTCGATGTAATACCATTTTGGCGGGGGGGGAATTCAGGATTATAAGGCAGAAGTCATGCATGAGGTCAAGCAACAGAAACTTAACGGCAGATGGGCTAATTAAAAGGAGGTACAAAAAGGGACGAAGGGCTAAGAACAGGGCTTTGTGGGATGGGACTATCCACATTTAGGGCCCATGAGGAGGAAAAGAAGATAGAAAAAGTGGGGTTGGTAAAGTAGAAGAGGAGCCAGGAAAGACCATTAGGTAAAGGAAAATGGAAAAATAAAAAAGAATGTCAAATAGGTTTCATGTAACAGAACATTAGGATGGGTATTTTCTACATGAAAACCACCTTATTGATTAGGAAAATCCCTGAGCAAGTAAGTATATTGATGGCTCATTTAAAATAGCTTCTCCATATAAATAAATTCCTAGGTCTTTTGTTGCTATTCAGACCCATCCCCTGGTTTTCTAAAAAAGTAGGAAGCATATTATAAATACTACCTAAAGAAAATCTTTTCTTACCTTGCAAACTTAAAAAGAAAAACAAACGACATTAGCTCTGGAAAAGGCATTTAAAGGAATCTGGTGTACTGTCAGGGTTTTGTGTGCAGGATCGGAGCTTTGCATTCTGCCAAGAGAGCCATCCGATCTCCCATGTTATTGTGGAGAAGAGCACAGGGGCCCTAAGTCAGGACACTCCCCGATTTCTGCTCAGCACTTCACATTTTTGTTGTTGTTTAGTCGCTCAACCAAGTCTGACTCTTCTGCAACCCCATGGACTGTAGCCAGCCAGGCTCCTCTGTCCATGGGATTTTCCAGGCAAGAAAACAGGAGTGGGGGAGCCATTCCCTTCTCCAGGGGATCTTCCTGATCCAGGGATTGAACCTGCATCTCTGGCAGTAGAAGGTGGATTCTTTACCACTGAACCACCAAGGAAAACCAGTTTATAGTCTGAGCTACTGCTAAATTAGTTTTTAAAATAACAACAACAAAAAAAAAACACACAATCTTTTGGCAGTTTTGAAATGATACTATCTTGGAAATGTAGAGGTAACCAACACTCAGGTCATTTTTTAGCCAAATACCCCTAACTCACTAACCTAATAGCTAGCATTCAGAATAAGCAACAATACCCCAGAATTCAACAAGACATTTTAAAAGTTGGAAAGATAAGCTAGAACATTATTGATACAACTCAAAGTTACCAACTTAAATTTCAGTTCAGGCATATTCTTTTTGTCCAAACCTCCTGGAAATGAATTTTTGCACAAAAGCACAAATACAAATATTAATTTTCAGACCATCCTCTTTTGGACATTTTTCATCATTAATGGCCATTTGACTGCCAAGCTTAAGTGGATCAGTTTTGGTTTTGTGGCTAACAAGTTTTCCCCCCACAGTAGGGGAATAAAGCTGAAGTGCAGTCATCTCTGAAATTTGATTCATCTCTGAGAAGAGGCCTCCAGGAATATTACATCTCTTGAGTTTATTTCCAGATACCCAGAATAGAGGCATATTTTAAGAAAAGTAACTCCTACACTGGTTAAATGCTTATTGCTAATGAACACTGACCCTCATAGCCACACTACACTCATGTCTTCCAGAAGGTACAGCTTCAATTCGTAAACATACTTTTTAAGGGCGAAAAAAAAAAAGAAAGGAACTTCCAAGCTACCCAACATAGCAAATACCTATCTCAGTTTTAAAAGTTTCACGCTGTTTTGAAATTCTCCCCATACTTGAAGAACTCCAGGCCAACATCTTGTTGACTGATATTAAAGAAAGATTAGCCTCACTTTCCTCAGCAACAATCACCTTCTAGAAGATTTGCCTCAGAGGAAAACAAACACTATCTGATAAGCAAAAGGTGGATTCCATTGCCAACCTCTGGACTCAGACCTGGAGCACTCCACTCTGATTGTTTTGTACATGGCATTCACCAAGGGGGAACTGCATGGTAGCGAGAGCACACAGACCAGGGCTCTAAGCATCCCTGCCCCAACACTGTTACAGTCACAGAAAGCAGAAAATGTCAACTTCAGACGGACACACGGAGCCCTTACTCCTCACTTCCCAACCCCCACCAAAAAGGGCCAAACATAGACGTCAGCACCTCTCAAAGACTTCAAGAGAGAGAAGAGGAGAGTGTGTTGGCCTGGCTAAGGACCCTCACGTCAGTGCAACTTCTTCCCAGATTTATTAACAGATGCAAGCCCGGTACTTATAAACAAAGGAGTCATTTCAGTTTCTGCTTGGAAAGATGGGAGCCAATACGTTCCTCCTGGGAATTCGGGGTAAGAGCTTTACAAAAACAGTGTCCAGATGTGCGTAAAAAATTCAGTCTGCTTCTTCCTTTGGGGTGCAGTGGAGAGAGAAACAAAAGGGTGGGAGAGTCGTCTTATGAAAAATTGAAAAGGTTATTAGTTTGGGCTTTTTTGTTTTTTTTTTTTTGGCTTGCACACTAACCTGTCCTCTGCTGACAAACCACACAGGAGCACCTGAGGCAAGACCATTGGGGCCTCCCTCCCTTGAAGGATGCAGGGAGGTATTTCTGGCTGACCACAGCAGGAGCCTGGGGACCTTCTCTAACTTCCAGAATGTCCCGAGTGGCAGACGGTTTCACCAGGTGGTGATGAAATGGAAGAAGAGACTCTACTGAAAACTGAAGATTCTCAAAATGAAAATCAAGCATTTTTGTATCAAAACCACCACCCTTGGGACAAACCTTCATTTAAAAAAACAAATAAAAAATGTCTTATAACTGAAATGTTTCATCAGCGTCACATTCCAGTTCCAACCTGGACATTTGCTGAGGTTTGAAGCTTCCTCAACCCAATGATTTCATTCCCAGAGTTCTTTCTAACCACAGAGAGATTTAAATAGATAGTCTATTATATAAAGTGTTTCTTGGTTTTCAGAGGGCTTTGGGTCCTGAGAGTGAATGAGTGTTTCAAGCACAGCATAAATAAGGGAGACAGAGAGCTAGGCATATATTATGAATAAAAAGATAATCCTAATAATAGTTTACATTATCACAAGCCAAAGTTTATGTGAGCAGCTAAGCTCCCTTTCAAAGCAGAGGGCAGCTGCTGGTACGGCGGAGGAAAATGGTATGTCAAAAATGTGACCTACCTTCAAGTTTGTTTAACTCCGCTGTCAGCCACCGCTTCCTTCCGCCACCTTACAATGCCATGGGGGTGGTGGTGGGATCCTTTCTGAAATGTGTTGTTTGCAAAGGCACAGAACTGTCTGAGCTAGACGGACTTCATCTCCGCTGCTCCTGGACAATCCTGACAGGGCCAAGTGACCCCAGCCAAGTGACCCCAGCAGAGAGGTGGCCCTGGGGTACTCTCCCACTGCCTCCCAGGAGTCAGGGGGACAGGTCCGAGATGAACAGTCTTAGTCCCCGCAGGCTGTCAGCAGCACTATGCAAGTAGGCAGGGTGGTGCTTCCACGCAGATGAGCCAAGTCACTAAGATCCTCCTGGCATGACACACTCTCCAAAATGCGAGGAAAAAAACACCCCAAACCCCTTTAACCCAAAGCCCTAACGTTCATAGACTGAGTATCTGTACTCAGTAAGTAATCCAGCCCTATTCACAGGGCACCCAGGATTTGCAGGGCGCACAAAGGGTCTATGGCACCCCACTCCAGTACTCTTGCCTGGAAAATCCCATGGACGGAGGAGCCTGGTAGGCTGCAGTCCATGGGGACACCAAGAGTCGGACATGACTGAGCAACTTCACTTTCACCTTTCACTTTCATGCATTGGAGAAGGAAATGGCAGTGTTCTTGCCTGGAGAATCCCAGGGGGAGCCTGGTGGGCTGCTGTCTCTGGGGCTGCACAGAGTTGGACATGACTGAAGCAACTTAGCAGCAGCAGCAAAGGGTCTAAGAGTGACTCAGACGGGGGCCAGGAAATAACACTCAGGTGGAAGAGCCTGCCTGAGTGAAGACTGGGTGAGGGAGTGCTTCTCAAACCACTTATTTGGAGCTAAAATATGTCTGTACTTACAGAGGGCAGGAGGCACATCAGAACAGGAGAAGCAGTCCCTATTATTTATCTCCTTTTCAATTTCCATAGGTATGAAGCCTGTTTCTAGATGTTTTCACCCAGGCTAGAGCTTTCTGCAAGGGTTGAAGCTTCAACCAGCCCAGAGCGGAACAAAGACAACAAGTTCCCAGTAAGGAGCAGATCCCAAGGAGACTGCCCTCTTCCTCCCACACCTCCCCTCATCCTCAGTCTCACCAGCAAAGCACAGTAACTCACTCAGGGAGGAACCAGCTGGTGGCACTGGGGAGACCCTCAAGAGTGCCTGTGAACCCCAAACACTGGCCATCCTGTCCAGTGCCTTTCTGGCAGAGTACCACCAGTTACAGGCTACAGAAGGGAACCATCAAATCATGAGGTGCTGGTAAAGGTTCAGGGAAAGTGTTCACAACCAAGCTGTATTTCTTGGGGTGAGGGTATTCAGAGATACAAGCAGCATGTATCAGGCACATCTCAGTCCTTTCTGGAGGGGATTAAAACACTGCTCTATCACTGCTGCAGGGGGTTTAAAACCACCCAGCACCTTCCCAGGGCATCCTGTCATCATTCCTAAGCTCAGAGCTTCCGGAGGGCATGACCCTGGGAGATAAGGCTCTTCGTCAAGAAAGCTTTCTCACTGTCCTCAAGCAGTAGGCCATTCTGGCCTCTGCATAGGTGACCTCTTCCCCAATCTCTCCCCATCTTTTCCTCCTTCCCCCTGCGTCATAGACCCCTGTGGAGATGACCAGCTTCCTAGCGGACTATCAAGCATTCTTGTCTCCTTGCCTGCCCATGAGCACTGTCAAGCAGAGTTTCCTTGTGTTGTTCTTATGAATTGGTAATTTCAGCCTAATGCAAAAAGGGGGGGGGGCGCTTAATGGACATTAAATGCTACTTCTTCCACTCTTCCAGAAATATTTTTATCATATCCATAGGACCCTCACCAAGGACCCACTAAAGCAACACCACTTCAACCTGGGCAGGTGGCAACCACTCAGGATGACAGCACCCGGATGGAAACCAAGTGGAAAGCAATCCCTTGGTGAGGGCATGCGTGTGCATGTCACTATTTTCACATCTTCAGCTTTCCTAATGAGACAGCTAGGTATAAAACAAGATACAAAGATGCAATGCACAGCACAGGGAAGAGAACTATTATTTTATAATAACTTTAGATGGAATAAAATCTGTAAAAATACTGAATCACTATGTTGTAGACCTGAAAGTAATATATATTGTAAATCAACTATACTTCAAAAAGAAGACAATTCGATGCAAATGGGGGTGAGAGGGAAACGGAAAACTAATCTCTCAGCTCTGCAATTACCCACATGCAGACTTTCTGCCAAACAAACTATTTCTTATCTCTGGTCAGTTTTTATCTGCAGCTGCCCTCTCCCACCCCCACCACCACTATGCGCAGACCCAAATCCTCTCTTCCCCTGACAGTCGATGACAGAGCAGTCCAGGCCTCCGGGACTGTCAACACCCTGATGGAATTCAGGGCTCATGCGGAGTCTGAGGCAGTGCCCTTGTTTATGGACTCAGTGATTGATTGGACCCTAAAAGCTCCTGGTCCAGAAGACTAAGTAGGTTGAAAGCAATCATTAACAGTAGTGTAATGTTTAAAAAAAAACAAGAGATGCAAGGAGGTCTTTGGCCATGCAGACAAGTATACAGGAAACGTGAAGGATGGAGGCAGGTGGACATACTGAACACTTCCAGGTAAACACCAACAGACACAAATCAACAATGACAGAGGTGTTGATGGGGTGGACACACTTTGTAGAAATAAAGCAACCTGTATGCAAAAAAAATTGTTTTAGCCCCACCACACAGCCAGTGGGATCTTAGTTCCTTGACCAGGGATCAAACCCATGTATTTGGCAATGAGAGCACAGAGTCTTAACCACTGGACTGCTGGGGAATTCCCTGTGTATGAATTAAAAAAAAAATCAAAACCTCTGTGGAGGACAAATGCTACTTTTATTATAGAAAGAGCTGCAAAAATGGCCACAGGCTGGGTGTTTCTTTCTCAAAAGAGATCAAAAACAGACACTCAGGTGCAAGAGGCAAGAATCCAGATGGAAACAGAAGGGACCAACTCAGTAAGGAAATGGAATGGGAAGGATAGACAAATTACACCCTCTGAGTTAAAAGTTCAAGTTATCTCAATAAAAGCAATCCCTAAATTCTTCAGAATAATTCTAGTCTGACCGCCCCATTGTTTAAATAAAGAAACTGTGAGTCAGAGGGTCACCCACCTTGTCGACAGTCACAGTCAGCTGGCCTGAGATGCCCTCATCTTGCAGATCACACGGATATGAGACCGTCTAACAGAGTGACTTCTAGCCCAAGAGCAGGATGCACAAAAGCTCCAGTAAAACGAGATTCATTTATATTTGATTCACCGGAAATGTGTGATCAATCCAAAATCAACCTGGGAAAACCTATGTCTGAAGAAAGGTTTGCCAGCCAAATTACTGGTACAGATAGAATTCCCATGAAAATGCTTAGATTCCGCTGTTTTCGTGATAAGCTATTAAGCCCCAAAGATTCACTCAGTCAATATTCTTATTTTAAAACCCTCATGTACTCACTTCAGCATTTTCCCTAATACTTTTACTGAGCAATATTTCATCCACACAAAGCACTAAAACTTACTCCGAAGGTAAATAAGAAGGTGGAAAGACTCAGTCCCACTCTAGTAAACTCAGAATGAAACAAATACACAGTGCCATTCAAATAACAAAATATAAATTAAAATCATAAATGTCAACGTTTTTAAGGATGTGGAAAAATGAGCACACTTATTCACTGAAAGCCATCTGCCACCAATCATTATAAATGTATCTACTACGTGGCCAGGCACAGAGCTAAAAGTTTTTAAAACAGTATCTTATTTAAGCCTCAAAACAATCCTGGGAGATAAACTATTATTAACTCATTTTACAGATGAAGAAAATTGCCCAAGGTCACAATAAATGGTAGCAAAAGGCAGAGCTGGGATTTGTGGACCAAATCTGTCCTCTTCTCAAAACACAAGTCTGCACTGTAAATTGGCTCAGTCATTACAAAAGGCAAGCTGGTAAACGTGTAGTAAGAGCTATAAAACCTCTGCCTCAGTAATTCCACTTTGGGAAACACTATATGCCAAGGAAACAAACCAAAATGGCAAGGGTGGGAGGGCAGGAAAGCAATCTGCATGAAGATATGCATAGCAGCTTTCTAACAGCAAAAACCTGGAAACAGCCTGAGTGCTTCATCTATGGGGGGAACAGGAGCAATAAAAGGGGCGGGGGCATACAACAAGGAAAGATACGGCCACAAAGAGCGACAAGTCTGTGAACTCTGTTACATCAAAACGTGGAAATATCGTCAGAAAACGAACATAAGTAAAAAACAAAGTAAAATTAGCCATTAAAAAATGCAGTGATTACAACTCTGCATCAAGACATGTTTATGTATTCAAGAGTGGAAGAAGAATCATTTCTGAACTGAACTGATGCTTTCTTTTTTTGCATTAAACTGAAGTTACCAATTAATAAAAGCAACACAAGGGACCTCTGCTCAAAGACGTTATGATCCAGAATGTCCTTCTCTTCCTGATCTAAAGATGTGACATTTTCATATAAAAATAAAGAAACAGCTCTTCTAATTTTAAAGCCCTTTCTTAAAAAAAAAAAAAAGACCACCCCCTTAGGCTCTCGAGTAAGCCCTCTTTTAATGTAAGATTAACAAAACCTCCTTATTTATAAAAACCTGTGGCTCATGAATTTTTTTGTTAGCCATTTAGCCAATTTAAGAACAAGTATGTTGACAAATTAGAACATTATTTCTGTCACCATTTGGTTTGGATTAATAAAAGGTCACACTCTCAGAATCTCACTCTTATAACGCATTTGGAAAAGTAACGCTATTTAAGACAGCACAAATACATGCGGGTGGGGAGATAGGTTTAAGAGTGTCCGAACACATACTGAGATGGAAGCCGTGTGCTGGGTGCCTAAGGTGGGAGGTTTGTGCCCAAGTGCCTCTTCAGAGGATCTCGTTCCCCAGAGAGGAGCAGGATATGCCCGCGCAGGTTCTTCACCACACCCTGTCCAGGTTGCCACGGGGACCCAGCAAGCCTCCAGTGAAGCTAGAAGCACCCCCTAACCCTATCTGCATATCATTCCCCTGAACTCTCCAATGGCTTCCTGTACATCCCAGCATCTCAGGGAACAGAAGCTCAATTAAGGAACATGCTAACTATTGTGTCTTTTTAAGATGAATGAGGTTGGGAAGTTGGGGCAGGAAATGGCCCACAGTTGGCCCAGACTTCTGCACATATGGGAAGAAAAGCTGATTCCTCCAGCTGGCGAGACTGTTCCCTGCCTGGGCCCACCTCACATCACTGTTCTTTCCAAAGTTCCTTTTTCCTCAGCCCTTACCAACCCAGGTGGCGGGCCTATGTGCCTGTTCTGCCCTCTACCTGGGATGACTTACTGTTGTTCCTCAAGCACGAAGGACCACAGGGCCCTGTGTCCAGCTGGCACAAAGCCAAAGCCCCCCATTATGGCGATGTCTGCCTCCAAGGCAAGCGGTCCAACGGGCAGCCCCTAGCTATGTGCAGGTATTGAAACTTGAGTACAATTCAAAATTCAGTCCCACAACTAAGCTGGCCACATTTCAGCCACCATGGTGAACAGCTGCTGAAATGGACAGTGCAGAGAAGAACACGTACATTGTTACACAAAGTTCTACTCGATAGGATCTGCCTACCTGCCTCTGCAATTCCAGGTGGCATTCTCCCCCAGCTAGAAAATGCGTCACCTGACACCTCAGTGATAGCTCAGTTTCACTGGAGCAGCATTTTTTCTTACATGTAAATATGGACGTTTTTGGTGTACAGTTCCAGGAGTTTACACACATAAATGTATGCATGAGTGAATGCTACGTTGCTTCAGTTGTGTCCTACTCTTTACGATGCTATGCCAGTCTCCTTGGTCCATGGGATTCTCCAGGTAAGAATACTGGAGTGGGTTGCCTTGCCCTCCTCCAGGGAATCTTCCTGACCTAGGAATCAAACTTCCATCTTTTTTGTATAAATATATAATTAGGTGTATAAATGCATACATCAGTGTATCCACCACCACAGTCAGCACATAGAACAATTCTGCCATCTCCCAAAAATCCCCTTGTTCTGCCCCTTTGTAGTCAAACCCTCTATCCACC
>SJYQ01029736.1:0-19193 GCA_006410935.1 Redunca redunca
GGGCTGAGCATCCCTCCAGGTCAGTCTCTGTGCTGAGTTCAGGGGTACAGGGAGGGGGATGACACCTCAGCCCAGGAAACTCACAGCACACTATATGAGGGAAGAATGCCCAGAGATAACTAGACCCAGTTTAAGGACACAAGTCAAATATCAGCACCCTTTGCTAGACACCATCCTTGAGGCTGGTCATTCTGTTTGGGAATGTCAGTTTTAAGCAAAGTCCTATTTCCACAATCTCAAGCCAGGTAGGGTGGGATTGAGGAATGGGCAGGGAAGCATCTGGAAGCCTGTGAGAATAGCTGAAGATGCTCAGCCTGGAGAACAGGGAGACTCAGGAAGGAACAGCTTCCTTCTAAGGGCAGGGCTGCCAGGACAGCCTGAGATCTCCCTAAGGAAGGGGTGTCTGACAGACCAAAGGTTACCAGCACGGGGCCTGAAGAGGAGTGAGCTCCCAGGACTGGGTGAGGGCCCAAGACCTGAGAGGTTAGCTGGCTTTTCCCCAGGAACCATGTGATTGTTACACAACAAGATTTTGTCCTGTGAACTCGTTGACCATAACCATACTCTAAGAATGTGAGCCATTCTGGCCCTCCCAGTCCCCTGTCCTACCCTCTCCTACCAACCTCCTGGTTGTGACTGTGGCTAATTAACAACCCTTAAGCACATTTTTATAATCACATTGCAATGACTAGTTAGTCACACAAGGCTTCTCTGGGTCTTTCTGACCCCTTGGACTGTAGTCCACTAGGCCTCTCTGTTCATAGAAGTTTCCAGGCAAGAATGCTGGAGTCGGTTGTTATGCCTTCCTTCAGATGATCTTCCTGACCCAGGGATCAAACCTGGGTCTCCTGCATTGCAGTAGATTCTTCAGTGTCTCAGCCTCCAGGGAAGCCCTATGATCACATTGGAATGATTGGTTTTGCAATATCAGTACATAATTACTTCTCCATTCACACACTTGAGAATTTCAACAAAGTTTTATCCTTGATCTTAATTATGGTATTTTCCTACTAATAGGTTTATTTTGAGCTGCAACCAGAAAATGTGCTCACCTTGGACTACACCCTTCACTTTCCATCAGCCATAGAGGATCCAACACCAGTTTCAGTCTTGCTTCCCTGAAGTACTACACTTGTAGCAGGAGTAGGTCTAGTAATTCCCTTTTAGACTATGTTAGAAAACAATTATATAATCAATGATTTTACACACTGCTTGGGAGCTTTTAATACACTGTTTGTTGCAATCTGTTCTTAAACAAAAAAAAGAAATGGTATCTTAAAACTTGTTGCTTTCTTCTGAGGAAACTTTAGCTAGACTCACCAAGAAAAAGAAAAGATGTTACAAGTGATACCACAGAAATACAAGGTACATAAGAGAATACTATGAACAATTACATGCCAACAAATTTGATGACCTAGAAGAAATGGTAAATTTCTATAATCATTCAAACTACCAAGTCTGAAACATGAAGAAAAGAGAAAATCTAACCTTACTGATTAGTAGTAAGGAGATTGAATTGGTAATCAAAAACCTTCAATAAACAAATCGTCTAAGACAAGACAGTTTCACCAGTGAGTTCTACCAAACCCTTGAAGAAGAATTCATACCGATCCTTTTCAAAGTCTTCTCAAAATAGAACAGGTGAAAATACTTCCAAACCCTTCGTACTAGGCCAGTATTACCCTGGTAACAAAACCAAATAAGGATATCTCAAGAAAAGAGACTTTCAGGCCAATATCTGATGGACATAGACACAAGCATCTTCAACAAAATATTAACAAACTGAATTCAATAATAATTTAAAAGGTGGAAGCATGAAAGTCCCCACATACCCAAAGCAATCTTGAGAAAATGAACAAATCTGGAGCAATCATGCTCCCAGACTTCAGCCTAGACTACAAAGCTGTAGTAATCAAAACAATACAGTATTGTCATAAAAACAGACACATAGATCATTGACATAGAACAGAGATCCCAGAAATAATCCCACACATATGTGTTTGGTTAATTCATGACTAAGGAGTCAAGAATATACAATGGAAAGAAGACAATCTAAGGAGTCAAGAATATACAATGGAAAGAAGACAATCTCTTTAATAAGTGGTGTTGAGAAAACTGGACCATAAATTGCAAAGCAACGATACTGAACCACTTTCTTACACTTAAATGAAAATAGATTAGAGACGTGAACATAAGCTCAAAAGATCCTAAAACTTCTTAGAAGAAAACATAGGTAATAACCTCTTTGAAATCAGTCTTGGCAATGATTTTTTGGATTTGACACCAAAAGCAAAAATAACCAAGTGGGATATAACATATATGTCAAACTGAAAAGCTTCTGCACAGCAAAGAAAGTGATCAACAAAATAAAGAGGCAACTTACCAGATGGGAGAAAATATTCGCAATTCATAAATCTGATAAAGGGTTGGTATACAAAATGGATAAAAAACTCATAAAATTAATAGCAGACTTATATATCTGATTAGAAATTGGTAGAAGATCTAGATAGGCATTTTTCAAAAGAAAACATATAGATGGCCGACAGATACATGAAAAGGTGCTCAATATCAGTAATCATCAGGGAAATGCAAGTCAAACCACAATGAGTCATCACCTCGGAACTGTTAAAATGCTTATTACCAAAATGACAAGAAACGTGTTAGCAAGAATAATGAGAGAAGGGAACACTAGTGCACCATGTGTGGCAATGTAACTTGGTGAAACCACTATGGAAAACAGCATGTTATTTATAACAGTCAAGATTCGGAAACAATCTAAGTGTTAATTGATGGACGAATGAATAAGAAAATGTTTATAAATGGATGAAACATGTCTTATACACACACACAGAGAGAGAGAGAGAGAGAGGCTTCCCCAGTGTCTCAGTGGTAAAGAATCCGCCTGCAATACAGTAGCCACAGGGGACATGGGTTCGATCCCTGAGTTGGGAAGATCCCCTGGAGGAGGGCATAGCAATCCACTCCAGTATTCTTGCCTGGAGAATCCCCATGGACAGAAGAGCCTGGTAGGTTACAGTCTATAGGGTCACAAAGAGTCAAACATGACCAAATCGACTGAGCACATATATAGATATATATAACTATTCAGACATAAAAAAGGAAGGAAATCTGGCTATTCGTGACAACATGGATGAAACTTGAGGGCATTATGCCAATATTTCACTTAGTTGTGTCTTATTAAGTGAGACATCATCTCACTTAAATGTCTAATCCAAAATAAAATAAAACAATTGGACTTACACAGAAAAAATTGGAGGTTGTCAGAGGTGGGGGATGGGGGTTAGGCAAAATGGGTTGAGTCAAAAGGTTCAAACTGTCAGTTATAAAATAAATAAAGCCTGGGGTGCAGGAGATGCAGGAGATTCTGGCCAAATCCCTGGGTCCAGAAGATGCCCTGAAAGAGGAATCGGTGACCCACTCCAGTGGGTTAGTCTTATGCTTTGTATCCATTATTCGTAATTTCAATGATGAGCCAGGTTTGCAAAAAAATAGGATGATCACTTAAAACTCTTCCTCTATCTTTGGTAAATATTGGAAATCTAGCCCTAACAGACAAACAGTTCCTGACAAGCTTCTATATTTTAAGGAGGGCAACAGACGTAAGGCCAATCTTTTGAAAGTTTTTTCTATTATTATAGATGAAATCATCTTAATCAACACCATGAACATTAGCTTTACTCCAAGATGGGTTTCTTAAGGTAGCCAAGCCTGGTAGTTTTATAACACTTAAACCTTTCTATTCAGAGGGGCAATTCCTCTTAACAATATGTTCATTACTAATGACGTTAGCTGTGTGCGTGTTTGAGTGTGCCAAGTCACTCAGTCGTGACCACCTCTTTGCAACCCTATGAACTATAGCCCTCCAAGCTCCTCTGTCCATGGGATTTTCCAGGTAAGAATTCTGGAGTGGGTTGCCATTTCCTCCTCCAGGGATCTTCCCGACCCATGGATCAAACCTGTCTCCTGCCATCTCCTGTACTGGCAGGCAGATTCTTTACCACTGCACCACCTGGGAAGCCCTGTGACTAGCTATTCCTATTTAATTAGCCATAGCATTTCTAATATTAATGGTACAAAAAGTTTTAGGGTATGCATAACTTCACAAAGGATCTAGTTTACTGTCTTCTATGGAATACCAATACTAATTGATGAAGCTATAAAATTATTAAAGAATTATTATACCTATGAGCTTCCTCTGTATTAATATTTATCATTGCATCAGTTCTATTGCTTGCCTTAATATTAACAAATTGAATTCTTCTACCCATACCACATCCACTAATTAATATAAGATTAATGCTAATATTTATTCTACCAATAACAAGTTAGCTCTGTACTCCATCCTAAGGTCAGAATGAGCTTCAAATTCAAAATATGCCTACAACTGTTATATTAGGAGCAGCTGTGAGGGCAGGGAAGAGAATGAATTCACCCTAGAGACTCCACGGAGAGTATGGCCCTGCCAATATCTTGATTTTGGCCCAGTGATATTGATTTCATACTATGAGCCCAAGAAGTATGGCACAATAAATTTATGTTGTTTTAAGTCACCAAGTTTCTGATCAATTGGTACAGTTCTCCTGCAAAACTAATAAAGATAGAATGGTAATCCTTTCTCTAAATACCTCACACAATTATTCATTCATTCACTCAAAAATTAATATCTTTTGAGTTCATGGTTTGGTGCCTTAAGACAGAAAAATGAATTAGTTCAATAAAATATGATAAAGGATGCACTGAAGGAATGAATGGTAGGCTTGGGGCACCTAAGGAAGGTGAAAATTAAAAGATAAAGAGGTCTTGGAAGATGGGTTGGAGAACACAAGTTAGCAAATGCTAGGCAAATTTTCCAAGTATTGGCAAATCCGTGGATGTTATACATGAAAAAGCAAGGGGTGAGGACATCACCTTCAACTCAACACACCTCTACTTTCCCCACGATTATCTCCTTCTGGGTCATATCCAAGGCCCATACACAGAAAGTAAAACACCATACATTTCAGGAAGGATTCTTTGGAAAGCTTTCCCAAAGGGGCCCCACTTCCTACAGATGTGCTCTTTGAACTATTTAACCTCTTACTCCCAACACCCTCCTCCTTTGCCCATCCTCATGACTGGGGATTTATTACACAACCCATGAGGCCAGAGTTCTTTTCCTTTCCCCCTAAATCCTGAGCTCTGTCCAAACTCCAGGGCATGTGACCGTTTACACTCATTCCTCTCCACTTTCATCTAGCTCTTTGGTTGCCTTCCATCCCCCTCTGTGCCCCGATACAAGGACTCTTGGACCCTGACTCTTTCCTTCACTTGGCTCAGCACTAGCTTTTCTCCCAGAGCATAGGGGCAGTAAGGGAAAGAACTCTGAAGTGGGAGAAGCTGGATTTGAATTCTGGTTGTTATCCTTTCCCTCCCTCAGTCCTTGGCTTCTTCTATATACCTGGGCTCAAAATGCTTGGCAATAGCTAATGTTAGTGAGCACCTCCTATGTTCCAGGCACTAAACAATGAACATTATATATGTTATCCCACAACAATCCTACAAGACAGATTAAAATATTCCCAATAGTCTAGACAAGAAAATGAAGGCACTAAGAGGCTAGTTTCTCACCCAGAGTCACTCTGTTGGTGAGAGGTAGAACCAGGATTCAAACCCAGGCAGTCTGGCTCCAGAGACTTTGCTGTAAACCACGAGCATAAAAAGATAACGAATGGGTTGAGCTGCTGTCCATATATGAATGCAGCGCAATTTTCCAAGGGCGTTTCATGTTTGATCTGTTTTCCAGTGTTCCAAGTAGCAGGGAGAGTCTTTCAGGTTATCAACTCCATGTATTGGTATAAATGCAGCCTCACTACTCAGGGCTGCCTTTGTGAGAAAGTGTTGGCAAACTCTGTGGTTAGACGAAGCAATCACTGAAAATGATGTTTATGGAGAATTTTCAATGAGCTTTTTACAAAGTGAAACTATTTAAAGTATGAGCTCAACTCTTTAAAAATACTATGTCAGCTATGGTTAACATTTATTAACCAGTACATATTTTTCCCATTCATTTGGTACTCACCTAACCCAACCAAGGATTCCTTGAAAGCTGTCACTAAGCATTCTATGTCCTTATAATTTCCATAACCTAGACCAGAAGACAGTACCTACTGATGATCCTCAGTAAATACTTACTGATTTGATAAATGAATGAAAGAGGGAGGAAGTGTAACTTTGGACTAGTTAAATCATAATCTTCAACAGACTAGAGTCAGTTTTCACTGCCATATTTTAACAAGAAACTTAATATTTTTATTTCAGAATGCTTCCTGGTTCAGGTTATAGGCAATAGAAAGGTGGAAGAGGGAATGTAGTCAATTTCCAAGCCAGCAGCTTGTAGTGATTGCTGCTGTGGGTACTTACAGATACTTCTTGTTCTCTGCATTTGAAAAAGTTGGGTTTGATGCTGATGCAACTTAACATATCTTGTTCACTTTTACCCTCGTATAAAGTTCCAGGAAAAGTCTTTCAAGGCAAATATTTGCTTGCTTTCCCCATGCAGTGGAAGTCAGAAACCAAATCTCTTTAGTTTAGCCAGGAATCACTATGTATCACCCCCGTCAGAGCTGGCTTAAAACTCAACATTCAAAAAACTAATATCATGGCATCTGGTCCCATCACTTCAGGGCAGTTATATGGAGAAACAATGGAAACAGTCACAGACTTTTTTTTCTTGGGCTCCAAAATCACTGCGGACGGTGACTAAAGCCATGAAATTAAAAGACATTTGCTCCTTGGAAGGAAAACCATGACAAGCCTAGTCAGCGTATGAAAAAGGAGAGACATTATTTACTGATGAGGGTATGTAAACTCAAAGCTATGGCTTTTCCAGTAGTCATGTATGGACGTGAGAGCTGGACCATGAAGAGAGCTGAGTGTCGAAGAATCAATGCTTTTGAACTGTGGTATTGGAGAAGACTCGCTAGAGTCCCTTGGACTGCCAGGAGTTCAAACCAGTCAATCCTAAAGGAAATCAATGCTGAATATTCATTGGAAGGACTGATGCTGAAGCTGAAGCTCCAATACTTCAGCCACCTCATGGGAAGAGCTAACGAAGACCGTGAGGCTGGGAAAGACTGAAGGCAGGAGGAGAAGGGGATGCCAGGGGACGAGATGGTTGGACGGCATCACCGACTCAATGGCCAGGAGATGGTGAAGGATAAGGAAGCCTGAAGTACTGCAGTCCATGGGGTCACAACGAGTCAAACACGACTGAGGGACTGAACAAGAACGAATTTATGTCACCTCTTTCAGCCTGGATTTAGATACAGAAATGATGCTGAGAAACACAGTATCCTTTTTCCGTACTCTGCACAATGCTGGCAGTAAAAGCCATAAAGATTTTAAAGCTGTCTTGCCTGGAAAATCCCATGGATGGAGGAGCCTGGTGGGCTGCAGTCCCTGGGGTCGCTGAGGGTCGGACACGACTGAGCAACTTCACTTTCACTTTTCACTTTCATGCGTTGAGAAGGAAATGGCTTCTCCAATAGAGTATAAGCTCTCCATAGAGTATAAGCTCTATGTAAACATTGAAGCTGCTCCTGCTGCTGCTAAGTCGCTTCAGTCGTGTCCGACTCTGTGTGACGCCACAGAAGGCAGCCCGCTAGGCTCCCCCGTCCCTGGGATTCTCCAGGCAAGAACACTGGGGTGGGTTGCCATTTCCTTCTCCAATGCATGAAAGTGAAAAGTGAAAGTGAAGTCGCTCAGTCGTGTCCGTCTCCTAGCGACCCCACGGACTGCAGCCCACTCAGCTCCTCCGTCCATGGGATTTTCCAGGCAAGAGTACTGGAGTGAGGTGCCATTGCCTTCTCCAAAAGCACAATCACTACTACTCTTTAATTTACCATGGGTTATTAACCTTGTTTTACGGACAAGAAATCAGGGATAGTGGACTTTTCAAGACACAAAACAAGTCAGTGTCAGAATTAAGACCATCACCTTAAATTTATAACTCCAGCTTTGCTAATTCCTGACTCTCATTCATTTTGTATCATCTTGCTATGTGCTGGCACGGTGCCAGCTGCTTTGTCTATGTGACTCTATATTCTCAGTCCTAGAACATTCATCACCCTCTAGACAACCTCTCCAGCCTTATCTCTGACCACAGCCCCATCTAGTGGCAGCTCCTGGGAGACACCATATTTTTCCCTACTCTAGACACTGCTTGCTGCTCCCTTTACCTGGAATGCCCTTCTCCTTACTCTTCACAGAGTCAGCTCCATTATCATCCCGCAGTTTGACCTTGAATGTCCTCTCCAAAAAGAGTCCATCCTGGGTCTCTCTATCTAAACAGGGCCTCCCTGTCAGTCTGTCTCCCAGCACTGTACTTATTTCCTTCTTAGTACTTAGTACCGTCTGCAGTCATTTTACTTTACTGTTTACTTGTTTAGCATGCAGGGAGGGGTGCTCCCTACATCTTCCCGGGCAGCCTTCCCTTTTCCCTGCTGGCCTGGCTGGTGTCCCTGGGTTCATGAGAGGCAGGTCTTCTGTTGCTATTTCAGACCCAGTAAACCGGGAGTTTGAACAAGGTGGTGTCCTGGACCCTCCAGTTTTCTGATGCCCATCGACTCTGGTTTGGACAGTTCCTAGGCTTCCTAAACATCTATGACCTTGATTTGCCAAAGCTGTGTACACTGGAGAAGATGAGAGCTCCTGGGAGAAGTTGAAGCTCCTGAGAGCACAGGGCTCAAGATGCCATGTGTGGAGGGGTCCTGGGCCTGCACCGAAAGTCTGGCCAGGTGGGGACCCACTTTATTTATCACCTGGCATCCTCAGGGAATCCCTCAGTCTTTGCCTGACTCAGTCTTCTCTGTCTCCTAAAGATCCTGAGAACAAGGTATACATGACTTCTTCTCCAGTGGATTGGTGAATGAGCACCTGCCTTCCCTGCCCTTCCCACTCCCCTCTGGTACTGGGTGCGGAGAATCTTTGCCTGCCCTGGCTCTCCCTGCCCTGTTCCCACTCAGTGATCCGACCCACCGGACTGCCTGGTCCCCATGACCCTTTCTTAAGCTCAGCTGCTTAGCTTCCTAGTGGGATGGCAGAGAAGGAGGCAGGAGAACTCGTGGCCGGGCAGAGAAGCAGCACTCAGGCACCTTCTCCTGCTGGGTTCGTCTTTTTCCCCGTGTGGACGTCTATGCTGCTGGTTCTGTTTCTCCGTTAGAACTCAGACTGGCTCAGATCGTGCTACCCATAATGGTGAAGAGCAGCAGAATCTTGGGGATGAGTTTCCCGAAGAGGCTTCTGTATGGAACCGGTTCTCTAATACAAGTAGTTGGAAAAACGCTAACGACTATGTGCTCAATGGTAAGGAGGACCCAGTTAGTCTAGGGCATGAGGTAGCAATGTTCTTGTTGTTCCATTGCTAAGATGAGTCTGACCCTTTGTGACCCCATGGACTGTAGCATGCCAGGCTTCTCTGTCCTTCACTTTCTCCTGGAAATTGATGTCCATTTGAACAAGGTGGTGTCCTGGGCCCTCCGGTTTTCTGATGCCCATCAACTCTGGTTTGGACAGTTCCTAGGCTTCCTAAACATCTATGACCTTGATTTGCCAAAGCTGTGTACACTGGAGAAGATGAGGGCTCCTGGGAGAAGTTGAAGCTCCTGAGAGCACAGGGCTCAAGATGCCATGTGTGGAGGGGTCCTGGGCCTGCAGGACCACAAATTCCAGGTCCACAAATTCATGTCCATTGAATTGGGGAAGGTATCCAACCATCTCATCCTCCACCACCCCCTTCTCTTCCTGCACTCAATATTTCCCAGCATCAGGGTCTTTTCCAATGAGTCTGTTCTTCATATCTGGTAGCTAAAGTACAAGAGCCTCAGCCTCAGCACCTGTCCTTCCAATGAATATTCAAGGTTGATTTCCTTTAGGAATGACTGGTTTCATCTCCTTGCAGTCCGTGGGACTCTCAGGAGTCTTCTCCAGCACCACGATTCGAAAGCAACAATCCTTGGGTGCTCAGCCTTGTTTACGGTCCAACTCTCACATCCATACTGACCACTGAGAAAACCTTAGCTTTGACTATATGGATCTTTGTCAGCAAAGGAATGTCTCTGCTTTTTAATATATTATTTAGGTTTATCATCGCTTTCCTTCCAAGCAGCAAGTGTCTCAAATTTCATGGCTGCAGTCACCATCCACAGTGACTTAGGAGCCCAAGAAAATAAAATCTGTCACTGCTTCCACTTTTCTCACCTCTGTTTGCCATGAAATGTTGCAATCAGATGCCATGATCTTAGTGTTTTGAATACTGAGTTTCAAGCCAGCTTTTTTACTCCCTTCTTTCACTCTTATTAAGAGGCATTTTAGCTCCTCTTCTCTTTCTGCCATTAGAGTGGTATCATCTGCATATCTGTAGTTGTCAGTATTTCTCCCGGCGATTTCGATTCCAGTTTGTGACTCAGCCAGCCCAACATTTCACATGCTATACTCTACATATAAACTCAGTAAACAGGGTGACAATATACTGCCTTGACGTACTCCTTTCTCAATTTGGAACCAGTCTGTTGTTTCATGTCCAGTTCTAACTGTTGCTTCTTGACCTGCATCATTCAGGTTTCTCAGGAGGCAGGTAAGGTGATCTGGTACTCCCATCTCTTGAAGAGTTTTCCACAGTTTGTTGTGATCCACAAAATCAAAGGCTTTAGCATAGTCAATGAAGCAGAAGTAGATGTTTTTCTGAAATTCCTTTGCTTTCTCAATGATTCAGTTCATGTTGATAATTTGATCTCTACTTCCTCTATATTTTTAAAGCCCAGCTTGTACATCTGGAAATTTTCAGTTCACATACTGCTGAATCCTAGCAGGAAGGATTTTGAGCATAATCTTGCTAGCATGTAAAGTGAGCACAATGGTAGGTAGCTTGAACATTCTTTAGCATTGCCCTTCTTGGGGACTGAAATGAAAACCGACCTTTGCCAGTCCTGTGGCTACTGCTGAGTTTTTCAAATTTGCTGACATATTGAGTGTGGTCCTTTAAGAGCATCATCTTTGAGGATTTTAAATAAAGATACACAACACATCATCATTGGATGTTACTAACCAAAGTTTTATGAAAAGCAAGATTCTGATGACCATATATTCGATATCTTAGAACTCTTCAGTCAAATTTAAGAGTTTAGTAAGATCAGCTAGTTGGTCCTAGCTCTACTGGTGAAATCACTGAAGGAAATGGATGAGGTTGGGGATTCAAATTCCCAGGCCAAACTACACATAACTGACCAGAAATCTCCAATATCTGACCTGAAAGAAACCTTTGTTTCCTGTAGCCACAGGGCCTCAGCCAGGGCTGATTTGTGAAAACTACATCCATAGTCTCATCCTGTCAGTGTCTGCATTACATGCAAATTGATTTCCCAATCTTCTGCCAAAGTGTGAGCATTTATTGGGAAGTAACAAAGGTCCGTTTAGTCAAGGCTATGGTTTTTCCTGTGGTCATGTATGGATGTGAGAGTTGGACTGTGAAGAAAGCTGAGCACTGAAGAATTGATGCTTTTGAACTGTGGTGTTGGAGAAGACTCTTGAGAGTCCCTTGGACTGCAAGGAGATCCAACCAGTCCATTCTGAAGGANATCCCGGTGAAGCTGGAAACATTAAACCCCTAAATTTAGCTACTTCTTCTTTACCAGCTGATGAATATATGTGTTATAGTTATGCATTCCAGAACCAGAAGAATACCTTTAGGAGGGGTGGGTATACAGCGCCTCTCGGTGGCATGCCTGGCACGCCTGAGGTAAGGTTCTCCAGGAGAGTGTAAATGCCCTAAATTAAAGGCCTGTATGGCGCTATTTGTTTTTTTTTTTTACTTGATTGACTTCTAGGTGATTTGCAATACTGTGTTAGTTTAGGTGTACAGCAAAGTGATTCAGATATATGCACTATATGCATACATATTCTTTTTCAGATTCTTCTCCATTATAGGTTATCAAAATATGTTGAATAAGATTCCCTGTGCTTACAGTAAATTCTTGATATTTATCTACTTTACATACAGTAGTGTGTATTGATTAATCCCATACTCCTCATTTATTCCTTTCTCCCTTATTGGTTGGTAAGCTAATGCATGTTTCTATGCCTGTGAGTCCGTTTCTGTTTTGTAAACAAGTTCATTCGTATTATTTTATAATTTTTCTGCACCTCGATTCCTTTTATTTATTTATTTTAATTGGAGGCTAATTACTTTACAAACTTGTGGTGGTTTTTACAATATGTAGACTGAGCCACGGGTATGCATGAGTCTCCCCATCCTGAACCGCCCCCACGCCATCTCTCTGGGTTGTCCCAGAGCACCAGCTCTGAGTGCCCTGCTTCATGTATTGAACTTGCACTGGTCATCTGTTTTACATATGGTAATATACATGTTTCAGTGCTATTCTCTCATAGCACCCCACTCTCGCCTTCTCCCATATAGTCCAAAAGTCTGTTCTTTACATCCAGGTTTCTTTTGCTGATTTCCATATAGGGTCATCATTACCATCTTTCTAAATTCCATACATATGCATTAATGTACTGTATTGGTCTTTCTATTTCTGACTTACTTCACTCTGTATAGTAGGCTCCAGTTTCATCCATCTCATGAGAACGGACTCAAATGCGTTCTGTTTTATAGCTGAGTAATATTCTATTGTGTATAGAATATTCACAACTTCACAAATCCTTATCCATATTCACAGCTTCCTTATCCATTCATCTGCCAATGGACATCTAGGTTGTTCCATATCCTTGCTATGGTAAACAGTGCTGCAATGAACATTGGGCTACAAGTGACTCTTTCAATTCTAGTTTCCTCAGTGTGTATACCCTGAAGTGGGAAGGCTGGGTCATATTCTATTTCCCATTTTTTAAGGAATTTCTACACTGTTCTCCATGGTAGCTAAACTAGTTTGCATTCCCAACTGAGACATTGTCATTTCTGCCTTACCCTCTGGAGAAGTTCAGTATTTACAAGTGTCCTGAGGGGCCTGGCTTCTCCCTGCGTGGCAGCCAAGACGTGTGCCCAGCTGGTTCCTCCAGGCCCTCCTGCACACACACACCCCCACCCCTTGTGGCATCTGAGGAGCCTGTAGGCCCTGCCCGTGAGGAAGGGCTGCCAGGGGGCTGGTGACATGGCCAGGCTTGGCTCTTCTCAAATCTCTTCTGGGGTGAAGGAGACCTTTGTGCCTGACCAAGTCTGTAAGTCTTTCCTGCTCAGCACAGGGTGGGCGCTGGCTACGCCCCTCTACAGATGTGGTGAGAAAGCTACCACAGAAGAACAGGGAGGCTCCCTTCCTGACAGTGTTGGAGTGAGCGTCTTCCTCTGAGCCTCAGGTGACGAGGTCTTTCTTCTGACTCAGCTGTCATGGGAGCCTCAGACGCCTGGCAGGGTGTGGGGCTTGAGTGACCCCAGAGTGTAAAGCTGCAAGGGGGCTGGACACGCTCTCCCTGCTAGGGTCTCAGCCTCCCAGAGCAGGTGTTATCTCCCCTCCTCCTCCCCGCTGTTATTCCCTCCCCTTCTCTCTCTTCTGCTTCATCCAACTCCTTTCAGACAAGACACACACATTCCATATGATACTGTGCACTTTATCCAGCGATGGGGAAAGAGGAAACCATGTGAGTGAAACGGGGTAGACCCATCTCACACAGGAGAGAGCAGTGGCCCTGGGTGAAGGGAGGCACACAGATTTACAGGTCCAGTGATGGCTCCCCAGGTGTTCTTGTCCTAGTTCCCAGAACCCCAGAATAAGCCTGTTTGATCTGAGTTGCCCAGGTAAGCACAAAGTCGTGATGAAAGAGAAGGTTATGTGAAGACAGAAGCAGAGAGACATTTGAAGATGCTGCTGGATTTGAATGTGGAGGAAGGCCCAGGAGCCAAGGAGTGCGAGGACTGAAGCTCTAGATGCAAAAATGGCAAAAAAGCAGGATCCTGTTCCAGGTCCCTGGATGAGGGGCGTGTCAACGTCTTGGTTGTGTCCAGGGAAACCCTTTTCTGACTTCTCACTCCGGAGCCATCAGAGGATAACTTTGTGTTGTTCTAAGTCCCTAAGGCAGAGACAATTCATTTTACCATCAAAACAGAAGTGAATTCAGGGACAGACAGGCAGGCAGAAGGGGAGAAACACAGGAGAGAGCAGACAGACTGGAGGGTGTTGGGTGATCAGGATTCAGGTGGACAGTGAGAGATTCAGGGGGTCAGGGACAGATGGAGAGACAGCAGATAGGGAGCCTCCAGAAAGGTGAGAGGAGAAGGGCAGAAAGTCTGCTGCTGGGCAGGAGGCAGGACATGAGGCAAGCTGGCAGGGGGGCAGACAGATACAGAAAGTGGGCAAAGGGGCAAGGACAGGAGAGAGTGAGAGCAAGACGGGATGGCAGACAGGGGCCCTCAGAGCTTGTCCTTGTCCCCACCTGCATCAGAGAGCTTCCTGAGCTGCAGGTGGATCCCATTTGTGGATCTCAGCACAACGACTGGCATGGGCACAGGGACCCTGGAGGGGTCCGGTGACAGCTCAAAGCGAAGCAAGGTCAGGGCCACGGCCACCTTCAACTCATTCATGGCAAACTGCTTCCCGATGCAGTTCCTAGGTTGGGAGAGAAAAAGGAAGTTAGCAGAGGCTTCTAACCACTGCTGAGCACAGGGATTCAGGGCTGTCCTCCTGTGGTCAAGACCTGATCCCTTCCTCACTCATCACACTGAACTTGCCAGCAAGGCTCTTCCCTGACAGATGGCAAAGCCCACCTCTCTAAGGACTGCTCCTAACTCATACTCCTGCTCTCAGCAGAAAAACCTGGGGAGCATCAGTGCTTGAAGCCACAGAGTCAAATCAAGTGGATCAAGAACTGTGAACTAGTACTTTATTCACTCGTCCACTGGCAATTCCTGGTTTCAGATCAGCCCAGGGCACTGTAGGGGCAGTGTGGATACCATCTCAGGACCTTACCACCTACGGTGGACAAACAGGCTGCCCAGTCCCCAGAGAAGACAAGACAGGGCTGTGCAAGGAATCAGAATGGCAACAGGGAGGCTTCCTGGAGAGGACAAGGGTTAACCACCCTGAACCTACGGGACCGATTCCCTCCCAGTTAATGTCCTGGCTTCCTGTCTCCCTCAGCTCCTCAGTCAATCTACCTTTGGAACGTTCCATTCTAATCCAGAAATGACCCTCCCAACCATCCCTTGGGCTTCTCATCTGGCCTTTTCAGCCTCCATTCCTCCCCTCCCTCTAAACCCACAGTAGCTCCAGGCCTGTTATGTTCCCTATCACAGGGAGGACACGTCCCAGTGCCTCAGCGGCATCACAGCCCTCTCTGAATTCTTCCTCACTCACCTGGAGTCTGTCCCTCTCCTCTTCCTGACTCAGCGACAGTTGAGGTCCCCTCCCCTCGCCTCTGCCATCCTCATGCTCAAGGCTCAATCCAGTGACCACCACCCTCACCCCCTCTGCTGGCTGCACCTCTTCCCACTTGGGACCCTCAAGGCACCATGGGTGTTAACTCAAGGACACATCACATCCAGTGCCCAGCACAGTGCCGGATCATGGATCCCCCCACAGTCTGCTCAAGGACTGAATGTGTGAAAGACTGGATGGGTGAATGATGTCTGTCGAGTAGACGTGTTGTTGACAGTGAGCCCTGGGGGAGGACAGCGTTATCATCCCTGTGTTCCCATCTCCTAGCACAGGTCTTGGCACATGGAGGCACACTTAATACATACTTTCACATTTGAACAATATTGATTGAATTGAAAACAACTCAAGTGGAATGAGAATACAGGAAATATTCAGTCTGACGTAGGAATCCAGCTGCCGAGTCCCTCCTGCCCTCTAGCAGCAACTGAATGACCTGAGGCCAAGTCTACAAGGAAGGACTGGACCCTGGCGTAAACCAAATCCTAGAATCAATAAGACAGTTTACTTCAACACTGTTCTGTAAAGGTGGATTCACCAACTGAAAGTTTCCTAGATCTGTATAGTCAGAAAAAACTTGTTTCTACTAAGTTACAAGGCCATTGAAGTTACTAGTTCAGGGGAGGTTCTGTGCCCTTTAAGATCTTCACAGCAATCATTTAGGAGTATATCAATCAGGCTCACAGCTATTTCAAGGGTGCTTTATGTTTTCCATGCAACAGAGTTTTCAAATGCACATGTCAAACACAAAATACTCTCCCACCTATGGGAAAGAGCTAATTAGCCAAGATGGCATTGTCAGGCACTATCTCCCTGAAGCCTCTCACTGTTGCCTCAGGGCTTGTAACTAATGATTACGGAAGAGCTAGATCACCTATAGCACTGCGTACGAGTGTCACATGGTACTTGCTTGGATTCTGGCTACTTTTGACTTTTGTTATATAAGCTCCACCTGCAAAAGCTCTGGGGGAGGTGTGTGGTATGCCTTTATGAGTTTCACTATGAAAGCTCTGGTTACTGCTGCACTGGGGCTAAGCTGGACCAGCATCATGGTTATATTATATGAGGTTATGTTCTAGCTATGTTAAGGTTTTTATGGCTGCTGCTAGGGCGGCTGTGTCAGGAAGGACAGAGCTGTGTTATGGCGGCCATAACACCGCCAGGAGAGAATGAACGTGTCTGCAGTTCCTATGGCTCCTCCAGTCCCTACAGCTCCTCCAGTCCTCCTCCAGCCTCTTAGCTGATGCTTTGCATCTATCCTGGGTTCAGCAAACAGTGTGCACAATAGGAACAGTGAGAAACTGGCATCATGAGCAGGATCAGCAATAGACTCCCCAAAGCAGGCTTGATTGTCCTCCACTTTAAGAGTTTTCTTACTAACATTACTCTGTATACTCTGGGACTATGGTGTCTAAACTCTGCTTTTTAAGAAAGAATTTTGGCAACAGAAAATATATGTCATGGTTATATTAATACACAGTCAAATCTATGTTGGATGTAGTGCAGGAAGTGAGAACACACTCATGCCTGTGAAACTTTCTTCAAACCACAACTGTAACTGATCACATACATGACTTGAAGCCTCAGGACATGGAATTCCCAATCCCGGCAAGTACGACAAATACAGTGAGGGCGGACAGGTGAATTAAGCAGACAGGCATGGGGCTGACTAGGAAGGCGGGAACAGAGAAAATCATCTTTTAAGGTGACTGAAATTGTGCTAACCAAACGTGTGTAGTTTACATTTCACCAAGAGTTTAATGCTAAAACGTCATACTCCTAAAGTGAGGAAACCCTGGATACTTGGATCGGCCACTGACATGGAAGTGAGGTCAGTCCTTGTGGACAGTAGGAGGCCAGTGTCATTGTGGTGGGTCCTGAAGACCTTCTTGTACATGGAGACCCACGCCCCCTTCTCACCACATCAACATACAAGGAGGGAACTTCATGCTCCTCATATGAAGGTAGACAGTCACACACATCGGGTAGAAACCAGTGACACTTGCTTCCCCCAGTACAGAGGCCTCACCTGGATCCTCCTGAGAAGGGCAGGAAGGCATGGCTGTGTCGAGTAGAACCTGGTGCGAACCGGGTTGGGTCAAATACCTGCAGAGAGAGCACCAGGGCCAGGACATTCGGGGTCAAACCCCTCACATGAATGCTCTGGGGGATAAGAATCCCAGATACAGAGCAGGGGAAGGGTTTGGTGTCGAGAGAGCATCCCGTCTCCTCCTCTCATGTCCATCGTACCTCTGGGTTCGGCCACACCTTCGGGTTGTGATGAAGTCCGTAAATAGAGAGGGAGACTGACATTCCTGTGGGGCAGAGGAGAGAGAGAAGCCTGATGGTCCCATAGTGCAGGGGATCTGCAGCTTCACAGAAGTCCTGGGAGCCATCATGGCAGCACCCTCCATCACTCTGAATGAAATGATGCCCTTGCCAGACAGGTGGGCGGGGCATGACAAAGCACACGATCACAGATTAGGGGTAGGTGACCACAGCCTAGGATTGAGAAGTAAAAGAACTGCAAGGATACACTTAGGAGCAGCTCAGGTGACAACTCACATTTATCAAGTGCCATCATGGCCCTGGGGAATGTGCAAGAATCGTTTAATCCTCATGCAAGCACTCCTGTCCCCACAAGCCCGTGAAGCACCTGAGCCTCAGAGAGGTTAAGGGTTGGGTCTATGAGCCCACAGTTAGGGGGGAACAGGGCTGGGATTCAGACCCCTGGGTGCTGAGTCAGTGGGTGGCCTCCAGCCATGGCAGGGCTCTCAGACCTCATCATCGCCTGCTCCTTGCCATCCACCAGAGGGCACCTCAGAGACTAGAGCCTATGACCCATGTCGGTGGAGTCTCTTGAGCTCCCTCCCTTATTTACACCCCAGATGGGAGCACCACGCATCCCCCTGCTTCTGCCTGCAGGATTCAAGAATTAGAATTTCAGGCTCCATTATAAGACCGCACAGAAGGGTCAACATTTATTTGTTGCCTTTTGTTGCATTCAAGTTTTGGGTCAAACATTTTTTCTTTCAGTAGAGGTTAGTTACTTTCCAATGGTGTGTTAGTTTCTGCCATGCTACAGTGCAAATAACACACAGTTATGTATCTATATATATGGAAAAGGAATTGGCAACTCACTTCCGTATTCTTGTCTGAGAAATGTCATGGACAGTGGAGCCTGGTGGGCTACGCTCTGTGGGGTCGCAAAAGAGCCAGATATGACTTAGCAACTAAAAAACAGCCAATTCCACCCCTCTAGGTCATTTCAGAGAATCAGGCTGGGCTTCCTTTTATATAGCAGCTTTCCACTAGATACATACTAGTATTTTACACATGATAGTCTATCTATGTCGATGTTACTTTCTCAATTTGTCCTACGCTCTCCTTCCCCTCTTGCATCCTCAAGTCCATTCCCTGTGTCTGCATCTACATTCCTGCTCTGCAGAACCATTCATCAGCACTCTTTTCCTAGATTCTTATATACGTGTGTGTGTTAATATGCGATATTTGTTTTTCTCTTTCTGAGTACTTCACTCCGTATAACAGGCTGTAGATTCTTCCACCTCATTGCAACTGGCTCATATTTGTTCCATTTTATACTGAGTAATCTTCCATTGTGTATACGGACCACAGCTTCATTATCCATTCATCCATCAGTGAACACCTAGGTTGCTTCCATGTACTGGCTGTTGTAAACAATGCTGCAATGGACGCTGCGGCACATGTGCTTTTTGGATTCTGGTTTTCCCA